>PVIA01007546.1:0-82053 GCA_004024845.1 Tonatia bakeri | reverse complement strand
GAAGTATTCCAAGTCATGAAAAGCAAGGGCCTGCATCCCAGATTGCTCTATCCAGCAAAGCTTTCATTTAGAATGGAAGGGCAGATAAAGTGCTTCTCAGACAAGGCCAAGTTAAAAGAGTTCATCATCACCAAGCCCTTACTATATGAAATGTTAAAGGGACTTACCTAAGAAAAAGAAGATTAAAAATATGAACAGTTAAAAAAAAAAGTCATCAAATGGAGGGTTAGCAACAGGGAAGTAGGAGGAGGGAGGGGGAAAAGATATAGAGAATAAGTAGCATAGACAGTAGGTAGAAAATAGACATGTTAAAGAACATGTAGACACTAAACTACCTTGAGGGGACCCCCCCACAACTTTACAAAATTTATGGGATGCAGCAAAAGCAGTTCAAAGAGGAAAGTTCACAGCCACATAGACATACCATTAGAAGCAAGAAAGAATAAGTAGCATAGACAGTAGCTAAGAATAGTATGGGACATGTAGACACTAAAGAACTTATGACACATGGACATGAACTAAAGGGGGGAATGAGGGTGGGAGGGGATGGGCAGGGTGGTGGGGAGTGAAGGGGGAAAATGGGCCAACTGTAATAGCAAAATCAATAAAATAAAGAATTAAAAAAAAAGAAATTAACAGTAAAACAGTAATACTTGGGAACTTTAATAATCCATTTGCTTCAATGGATAGATCATCTAGACAGAAAATTATTAGGGAAATAATGACCTTAATGCCACATTAGACCCTACTGACTTAAACAGACATTTATAGAATATTTCATCCCAGAACTGCAGATTACATATTCTCCTCAAATGCACGTGGAACATCTTCCAGGCCAGACCACATATTAGGTCATAAAAAAGACCAAAATAAACTCAAGAACATGGAAATTATACCAAGCATATTTTCTGACTACGATGGCATGAAACTAGAAATCAACTACAAAAAGAAAACTAGAAAAAACACATTATGTGTGCATATTAAATAGCATACTACTAAACAACCAATGGATGAAAGAAGAAATCAAACAGGAAATAAAAAACTACCTTGAGGGGACCCCCCCCACAACTTTACAAAATTTATGGGATGCAGCAAAAGCAGTTCAAAGAGGAAAGTTCACAGCCACATAGACATACCATTAGAAGCAAGAAAATTCCCAAATAAACAACCCAACTTTACACCTAAAGAAATTTTAAAAAGCACAAAGCCCAAAATAAATAGAAGGCAATAATAAAGATCAGAGTGAAAAGAAATGAAAAAGAGATTAATAATAATAATAATAATAATAATAATAATAATAGAAAAGATCAATGAAACTAAGAGCAGTTTCCCTGAAAGGATAAAACAATTGACAAACCTCTTGCAAGACTCATCAAGAGAGCCCAAATAAATAAAAATAAGATATTAGGAGAGATTACAACCAACAGCACAGAAATACAAAGGATCATTAATGAATACCATAAACAATTATATGCCAACAAATAGGGTGATGAAAAACAGATAAATATCTAGACACACAAAACCTTCCAAGACTAAACCAGAAAGAAACAAAGTATCTGAACAGACCACTAGCAATGGGATTTAGTACTAATTTAAAAACTTGCAACAAAGAAAGTCCTGATGGCTTCATAGGTGAATTGTACCATTTAAAAAAAGCTAATACTGCCCTGGCTGGTGTAGCTCAGTGGATTGAGCACCAGCCTGTAAACCAAAGGGTCGGTGGTTCAATTCCCAGTCAGAGCACATGCCCCAGTTTCGGGCTGGGTCCCCAGTGGGGGGCATGCAAGTAGCAACCACACATTGATGGCTCTCTGCCTCTTTCTGCCTCCCTCTCTAAAAATAAATAAATAAAATCTTTTAAAAAATTAATACCTATCCTTCTCAAACTATTCCAAAAAATTAAAGAGAAAGAAATGCTTTCAAATTCATTCTACAAGGTCAGCATTACCTGATACCAAAATCAAAGACACTACAAAAAAAGACAGTTACAGGCCGATATTCTCGATAAACATAGAAGCAAAACTTCTCACAAAGTACTAGCAAATTGAATTCAACAATGCCTTAAAAGGATTATATACATGGACAAGAGGGTTGATACCAAGGGTACAAGAGTGGTTCAACATCCATAAAATAATTAATGTTATTTATCTCATCAACAAAACCATTGATAAAATCATAAGATCACCTCAATAGATGCAGAAAAGCACTTGACAAAGTCCAACATCTAGTTATGACAAAAACTCAACAAAGTAGGTAAAAGAAATTTATCTTAACATGATAAAGGCTATATATGACAATATCATACTCAATGGTGAAAAGCAGAAAGCTTTTCCTCTAATATCAAGAACAAGACAAGATGTCTATACTAACCATTTTTATTCATTGTAGTAAGGGAAGCCCTAGCCACAGCAATCAAAGAAAAATAAATAAAAGGCAGCCGTTTGGAATGAAAGTAAAATGGTCGTTACATGCAGCGACCATGATACTCTCTATAAAAAAAATAATAATAATACATAAAAAAATTAACAGAATTACTAAATGAATTCAGTAAAGTCGCAGAACACAAAATTATTCTATAGAAACCCACTGTGTTTCTACACACTAGGAATGATCAGGAGAAACAAGAAAATCCCATTTATAATTGCATCAAAAAGAATAAAATACCTAGGAATACATTTAACAAAATAGGTGAAAAGCTTGTACTCTGGAAAAAGAAAATTGAAGAGAACACAAATAAATGGGAGGATATACCATGCACATGATTAAAAGTATTTAAATTGTTAAAATGATCATACCACCCAAAGCAATCTGTAGACTGAATGCAATCCCTATTAAAATACCAATGGCATTCTTCTCAGAACTAGAACAAAATAATCCAAAAATTTATATGGAATCACAAAAGTTCACAAATAGTGAAAACAATCTAGAGGAAAAATATAAAGTTGGAGGTATCATGCTCCCTGATTGCAAAGCACACTACAAAGCTGTAATAGTCAAACAGTATGGTACTGACATAGACAGACACATGGATCAATGGAACAGAATAGAGGGCCTGGAAATAAACCCTCATTTACATGGTCAATTAATCTATGACAAAGTGGGCAAGAATATACAAGGGAGAAATGCCAGTCTCTTCAACAAGTGGTATTGGGAAAACTAAACAAATACCTGCCCCCAAAATGAAACTGGAATACTTTCTTACACCATAAACAATACTAAACTCAAAATAGATTAAATATTTATATGTAAAACCTGAATCCATAAAACTACTAGAACATAGGTAACAAATGTTCCCTTTAGCAAGGGTCCTCTTTAGATATGTCCCCTTGAACAAGGGAAACAAAAGCAAAAATAAGCAAATGGGACTTCATCAAACTAAAAAGCTTCTGGTACAATGAAGGGAAGCATCAAGAAAACAAAAAGACAACCTACTGAAAGGGAGAATAAATTTGCAATTGTCATATCTGATAAGGGGTTGATATCCAAAATACATAAGGAACTCATACAACACAATAACAAATAAACAAATAACTATAAATAAACAAAAGATCTAATAAAATACAGAAAGAGGACCGGAAAAGACTTTTCTCCAAAGAAGACACACAGATAACCAACAAATATGTAAAAAGATGCTCAACAGCATTAATTACCAGGGAAATGTAAATCAAAACCACAGTGAGATACCACCCATACCAGAATAACTTATTAAAATGTGAACAAACAACACGGGTTGGTAAGGATGTGGAGAAAAGGGCACCTTCTGTGGTACTGTTGTTTGTAGGACTGCAACTTGGTGCAGCTACATGGAAAACAGTATGGAGATATAGTTTTGGAGATCTCCAAAAACTACAAACAGATCTACTATATCACCCAGCACTTCCACTTCTGGGTATTTATCTGAAGAAAATGGAAACACTAATTCAAAAAGATATATGTACTTGTATGTTCACTGCAGCATTTTTTAAAATAGCCAAAACATGGAGGCAACATAGATGTCCAACAACAGATGAATGGATAAGAAAAGGTAGTATACAATGGAATATCACACAGCAACAAAAAAGAATGAAATACTGCCATTTATGACAACATGAGTGGACCTACAGGGTATTATGCTAAGTGAGGTAAGTCAGACAGAGACGCTTCAAGAAACACATAAACACACAGAAACACAAAATAATCTCCATCAAATACTTATTGAATAGTCAGGTGCTGGGATCCAGGAAAGTACAAGTGAGACAAGGTGGTACCCTTGCAGAGTCTGTTTCATTTAGGGAAATAAACAGGTAAACAAATGACTAAGTTACCTTCAGAAATCTAGTAGCCTATTAGCAGATACACGGGAAAACTGAAGGGGGAAGTTATTCTAGACCTGAGCTGCTGAAAATTTAAAGTGCATACAAATATCCTTGGGGGTCTTGCTAAAATGCAAATTTTACTCCAGCAGGTCTGGGGTGGGGCCTAAGACTCTACGTTTCCAAACAAAATGCTCCCAAGTGATGCTCGTGCTTCTGGTCTGAGAGTCACACTCAGCACCACTGCTCTAGATGGAGAAGGGGTGGAGGGCGTTACTCTAGCTACATGGTCAAATGAGGTCTTTTTTTTCCCCCGCCAGGAATTAAATCTGCAATGAAAAGCAGCTAGTCTCAGGAGGAATGGCAAGTTCAAAGGCCTTGAGGCAGGACTGAGCTATGAGTGTGCAAAAGAAGGCCATTAAGCCTGCCACAGTGATGAGGAGAGGATGACAAGAGACTGAGGCAGGAGTCCAATTATTTACATTATATATGGCCTTTGTAGGTTATGATGTAGAGTTTGAATTTTATTCTAATTTCAGTGGGAGAGATTTGGTGACTTTTAAACAGGAGAGTAATATAAGCTTATTTATGATCACTCTTGACAACTGTGTAAAAAACAAACTGCAGGAGGAAGGGCAAGGTTACAGACAGGGAGAAACGCAAGTCAAACTGCTTAGCACTACTGATCTGGAGTAGAAATTCAAATGTAAATCACCACCTTTGGCAATGGAAATAATTGGGCATACTGCCAATATTATCATGAACAGATTTTTTACATATTCAAAGAACTGGATTTATGCCTAATTATTCGCATAGGATCATGTTGACATTTTCCTTGAAAACAATGCAGTAAACCACAGAATACATCATTTTATCAAAGTAATACACACATAACATTTACAAATCAAGTTAATACTGAAAGCCTTATAAAACAAAATAGACGTTCCCTATGCTAGCCCTCTCCGTACTCAGTTCTGATCCCCAGAGGCACGCTGTATTTCCCTATTTACTTCCACATTTCTATATATACTTCCTTGTTATTCCTTGATTTATGAATTCTAAATATTATATTTTGACTTTCTAATATGAAAGACTAGAATGTTACTTGAAAAAACACTTTACTATGGAAAGCTTCCAATGTATATACACAAAAAGAGCAGAACAGTTAACCTGTTATACCCATCACCCAGCTTAAAAAACTGTGCTTTTCTTGTTTCATCTCCACCTCTATCCACTTACCACTTGATTATTTTTATTTTTGAGGGTAAAATTTACATATATTGAATATACAAATCTTAACCACATGATCTTAACAAATGGAACACCTGAGTAATCCTAATACAGGAGTATCTTGGAGACACTGCAGGTGTGATTTCAGACTACCACAATAAAGCAAGTATCACAATAAAGTGAGTCACACACATTTTTTGGCTTCCCAGTACATATATTGGGTCGGCCAAAACGTTCATTGTTTTTCTGTAAGATGGCTCTAGCAGCACTTAGCTGTCTTTAACTTCATTAGAAACAACTTTGTGATGCCTATCATATCAGCATACATTAAAAAAATCAAAACAGGTGAATTTTTGTGCAGCCATTTTAATATTGAAGATGGAAGAAAATACACGACATTTCTGGCATATTATACTTCATTATTTCAAGAAAGGTAAAAACGCAAAACCAAAAAATTTGTGTAGTGTACAGAGAAGGTGCTGTGACTGATCAACATATCAAAAGTGCTTTGCGAAGTTTTGTGCTGGAGATTTCTTGCTGGATGATGTTGCACAGTAGGGTAGACCAGTTGATGTTGATAGCAATCAAATGGAGACATTAACTGAGAACAATCAAGGTTATACTACATGGGAGATAGTCAACACACTCAAAACATCCAAATCAATAGCTATTGGTGAAAGAAAAAAATGAGTCTTTTATTTTACAGAAAAAAAACAAAGATTTTTTGGCCAACCCAATAAAAGTAATTTCACTATACTGCAGTCTATTAAGTATGTATAGCATCATGTCTAAAAAAAAAGTACATACCATTATTTAAAAATACTTTATTGCTAAAAGATGCTAACTATCACCTGAGCCTGATGTAAAAATGGCACTGACAGACTAGCTCCAAGCAGGGTTGCCAAGCGCATTATCTGTGAAGTGCAATAAAAGGAGGTATACTAATTGTGACCCTAATATACTAATTCTGGAATACTTACCAACAATGTGAAAGAATTTAAATACCTTTCACAAACAAAACAAACCCACTCTAGGACCAGATTAGAATGCTTCCACCTTCCAAGTTAAATTCTGTTAATCGCTTCCCACTGATCCACACTCCTCTCCACCCAGGAGCAAGAAGAATGAGGCTGGCCAAGCTTTTAGGAAGGAACCAAAGACAGATCTCTCGTCTCCTATATGGCAGTGCTACACTCATTCCTTAATGTCACATTAAGTTGTCAAATGCAATTACCATTCTAGCATTTTCAAACAACAGAATAATCAATTATTGATAAATACAATAAAGTTAAAAATGTTTAATAAACTTTTATAAAGTTGATGTAATAAGTGTTAGCAAGTTAATTCACAAGCACAATAGACTGGCATCACACACACAAGATTATTTTCCTTGAAAAGGTGAATAAGCAGATTTTCATAAATGGCACTATATTTTTAAAAGTTATTCATTCATGCCCTGGCTGGTGTAGCTCAGTGGATTGAGTGCGGGCTGCGAACCAGGCATCGCAGGTTCGATTCCCAGTCAGGGCACATGCCTAGGTTGCAGGCCATGTCCCCCAGCAACCACACATTGATGTTTCTCTCTCTCTTTCTCTCTCCCTCCCTTCCCTCTCTAAAAATAAATAAATAAAATCTTAAAAAAAAAAAGTTATTCATTCATTCATTCATTTTTAGAGAGAGGGGAAAGGAGGAAGACAGAGAGGGAGAGAAACATCAATGGGTGGCTGCCTCTCATTCGCCCCCTACTGGGGACCTGGCCTGCTACCCAGGCATGTGCCCTGACTGGGAATCAAACCCTTGACCCTTTGGTTCGAAGGCCAGCACTCAACCCACTGAGCCACACCAACCAGGGAAAAGGCACTGTACTTTAAAAATGCTAAAGATGGGATCATTGTAAAACATTTCAGTAAATTTTTTCATGTTGAAACATTTGAAAATACTGTAGTTTTCTCTCATTTTTAAAAGCTATATAAAACCATATGAAATATACTTTATATGCTAACTTTAGTCCTGGCTTTATCTTAGTTTCTAACCATTTTCTTCTCATACCATCTATATTAAAAATTCTATTATATTACTTATCTTCAGAACTGTCCCAAGTAATTTATGGAATAAAGTGGGATATTAACCAATTGAGCAAAAAGAAATGTTTTCTTAAAACCATTGATTGATACTTATACGAATGTTCGTTTTGCTTCAGTATAGTAACATCAATGAAGTGATTATACGAAAGATAATTTCTTTTTCATCTTTGATTCTTAAAAAAGGTTCATCTTTGACCCAAATAGTACTTTCTTTGACTATTTTGTGTTTGGGGACATAACACCACACTTGCCTAAGGTATGCATGAGAAACTGTTGAAAGTTCACTCCTAATTTTGCCAGAAACAACATGTCTCCAACACAGATCTCCTAGGTCCCTGAGGATAAATCTACGACATTATTTGACTCTTTCACTCTTATTCTCTCATAAGGAAGTTTCCCAAAGGCTACCTGCATGACATGTGATAATGCAAAAGGTCAAATGCAGGATCTGATGTGAGAATCCGAGTCTTCTATTATGGCAGACGTTAAAGAGATTTGTGGTAAGAGAAACAAAGCCACTCCCACCCTTTCACTAGTTGGTATGTGTATGTTTGAGAAAAGTTATTTTTCATAATATTTCAATGTTTAATTTCTAATACTTAGTATATATACCAGAGATATAACCCACATAAATAAAACCTTTTTGGGGTGGGTCCTCAATAAATATGAAAAGTATAGAGGGATCCTGAGATTAAAAAAAGTCTGAAAAGTCACTGCTTTCAACCAATTTCCCCCCAAGAACACATCATAGTTCGAACCAATTTTAAAAATTGAGGAGGGATAAAGTAGGAAGAACTTTTTAAAATAATGAAATAATATGTATTATAATAAATTATATTTTTTAAAGATTTCATGGCTATAGTATTAAAAAATGGAAAATAACAGAAGTTGGTGAGGATGTGGAGATATTGGGACTCTTGTACACTGTTTGTGAGTAACACGGCGCAGCAGCTATGGAAAACAATTTGGTGGTTCCTCAAAAAGTTAAACACAGAATTCCCACAGGACCCAGCAATTGCACTCCTAGGTATATACCCCAAAGTTGTGAAAACAGGTATCAGGCAAGAACTTATTAATAGCAGCACTATTCATAATACCTGAAAGGCAGAAACTCAAGTGTCCATCAACTGAAGAATGGATAAACAAATGTGATGCATTCATACAATGTAATATTATTCAGCTATAAAAAGTAATGAAGTACTGATACAAGAATGAACCTTGAACACATTATGCTAAGGAAATAAGCCAGACACAAAAGGTCACACATTGTGTGATTCCATTTACATGAAATGTCCATAATAGGCAAACTGGAAGACAGAAAGCAGATTAGTGGTTGCAAGGGGCTGGGGAGGGGGAGTGAGTAGGGACTGCTCAATGGTACAGTATCTCCTCTGGAGTAATACAAATGCTTTGAAACTAAACAGAGAAACAATGGTTGCACAACACTGCAAGAGAACTACTAAACAGCACTGATTGTGCACTTTAGAATGTTAATTTTGTAACGTAAATTTCACCTCAATTTAGGAAAAAAGAATTTGTGTAGTAGGAGGACAGGTAACTTTTATTTTCATTATTGAACTTTTATATATTTTCCTAATTTTCTACAAAGGATATGCATAACTAAGTAATCAGGAAAAAGGATAAATTATTTTAAAGAAGAAAATACTATAAAATATCAATCGTTTCTAAATGGTGGGTAAGGGTTTATATTGGGTATTTTTCCCTCTTCTACTCTGTTGTATTTTGTGAATTTTCTTTAATGACCAAATATTACTTTTATAATGACAGCAGCAAAAAAGGATACCATAGCAAGTTCACCAATCACATTTAAATTAATTAATAATGAACCTTAATGTCTTCCCAACTTAACTCTCTTCCCTTCAACCAAATTTAAATTTTACTGCAATCTCTTTCCTTATGAAAAATCTACCAAGGCCCTGATACCATGACTAAAACATTCTGGAATACAGTATTAGTAAAGAGGGGAGTGATTAACAATACGGGAGTTTCCCTGATATTTTCCTACTCTGAGGAAAAGTTTACTGAGATGCTGGCTCACATACACCATTTACAAATAGTCTTTTTACTTACGAATGTATGTAAGACCACTGGGTTCTTCTCTTCACCCCTCTCTTTAAGTTCAAGCTTGGTCAGGGAAATATATTTTGCCTATAATTTTTTAAATTCTAGATAAGCATTTTGTAATGGCCTACTGACATAATAAATCTATTCAAACATTATCTGAAATTACACTGTGTATGGTGGCTATAAAACTCTGGGGAGCATGTTTTATTGAACAAACAAATAAACAAACAAACATAAATAAGTTGCAACACACACAAATCAAAATCCAGTTGGTTTCCAAAACTGGTTGGGCATTACGAAGGGGCCTACTAGAGATGACAAGAAGTTTGGCATCTTCATGAAAAACACCAACAATGTAATTTATACCAGGGGCCCATATCCTGACAGACATAAACCCCAGTGCTAGAAGCGGTATGGGCTTTGGAGTCAGACGATTTTGGTTCCATTATTACAAGCTGTGTTACTTTGGGTTAAGCCACTTAATCCTGGACTTTTGAATTCCCTCATTTGTAAAAAGGAGATGATTATAGTATCTAATTCATAGCAGTGTTGTGAGAAATAATTGTGTTAAGAATAATTGTGTAGTGGTTTAATACCAAAATATAAGTATCATGTGTATACAAGATTGGCTATCTTGCTAATATTATCTCTTCAAGGCCCAATGGTTATGAAATAGCATGCATTTATTTAAAGTTTTTTTCTTTCACAAACACTTGTATACTTTATTAAAACATTTAAAATTTGATCCTAAACATTATATTTTATATTTTATGGAAATACTATAACTGAAGATATTATTGGTGAATATTAGGTTGTTTCTACTTCTCGTGATTATAAAGCATTAAAGGAACATATTGTACAAGAATCTGTATATTACATTATTTCCACAGGCCAAACTACAGAGAGAGAAATGACTCAATCAGCCATCATAAGCATGTTAAACACTATTGTGCTATTGTGCAAAAAAGTTACACCAATTTAGATTTCTACCATCAGTCCCTGAAATGTCTTCCTTAACAACAGCTAGAACCAAACCGATGATAAAAATGCTTTTACACTTAAATAGAAAAATACGTTCACAAGTTTAAACTTCTAATTATCTGTATTTACTTATTTATTTATATTTTGGAAATCATATGCTTTTTTCTTTGGTATTTAAATTTTTGTTACCAATAAATGTTCAATTATCTTGCTTTTACCATTTTAACAATATTAATATTTGGTCTTTAGTAACAGTAATTTTAAAATTCTCTATACACACACATAGATTTCTGAATCCTGTGTGTGTGTACATAGTAAGTTTGGGAGAAGTAGTTCCTGCTCCTCAAAATTCCATGTGGAGAGATCTCCATCTGAGCAATACCTCTTGTTTCTTGTCCTGTTCCTTCACTTATTCCTCATGAGGCCAGTAGCAAAATCTTGCTTGGTTAATCAGTTCAAAGAAGGAACTGAGCATCTGTGGATCAGACCCTCCTCTATCCCTTAGATAGCTAGATCTTTGGGATCTATCTACCTAAATAAAGCTGTATCCTAGATTAAACTTTTTTTAAAAATCATGGCAAAAAAAAAACACATAATATAAAATTTACCATCTTAATCATTTTAAGTGTACAGTGCAAGAATATTACATATATTTGTATTGTTGTGAAACAGATATCCAGAACCTCTCATCTTCCAAAACAAACTCTATGCCTATTGAAAAACACCTCCCTTTCCTCCATCAGTTCATCCCCTGGTAACCACAATAACCACCTTTCCATCATTTTAGGTTTCTATGAATTTGACTCACTTTAAATAACTCTTGTAAGTGGAATCACACGGCACTCGTCTTTTTGTCACTGCCTTATCTCACTTAACATAGTGCCTTCAAGGTCTACATACGTTGTAGCACATGGCAGGATTTATACTTCCTTTTTAATAAAAGGCTGAATAATATTCCATTTTATGTCCATGGATGTTGGGTTGCTTCCATCTCTTGCTATAAAAAGCTTGTTTGCCATATATTCTTTTTTTCTTCTGTTGACCAACCAAATCCCAACTGCTCTTACAATTTTTCATCCATTTTTCTGATAGACGTAAGCCCTTTGATAGTCAAGGCTCAGGTAAAACACAAAGTCAAGGTAAATCAAAAGATGAGGTCCTCGAACCAGAGCTAGAACATCCCCTCCCACCATCTTGTGGTGAGTTAACAGCATGGTTCATGAGAGGGATGTGGCCCTGGGCAAAAATGAAAAAAAAAAAATTAATCCAAACTTCTTTCATTCTAAATTCATGGGTAACAACTTTTCAGAGAAAAAATTACCATATAAATACGTAACACTGATCCTGACAGTAAAGTTAAATGCCAATGGACAATATAAACAGTACACCATTAAAGGTAATGATTTGGCTTATAAAATCTTTGTCAAAGTTTCTATTGTGGAAATGACCAGCTTGAACCAGGAAATGGCTTCACTCCTAGTTCACTGTGGACACTATCGAATAAAATTTAAAACTCTCTCAACCCAGGTCTATTTTGTCCAATTATCTCAAGAATCCAAAAGGGCCTTGGCTGGTGTAGCTCAGTGAATTGAATGTGGGCCTGCAAACCAAAGGGCTGCCAGTTCGATTCCCAGTCAGGGCACATGGCTATGTTGTGGGCCAGGTTCCCAGTTGGGGACATGTGAGGGGCAACCACACATTGATGTTTCTCTCCCTTTCTTTCTCCTTCCCTTCCCCTCTCTCTAAATAAACAAATAAAATCTTTTTTTTTTAAACCCAAAAGGGTCATATGCACTATGAAGGAAAACTGGATGCTAGAATGTACCAAAGAGAGATAGATAATAATATATATATTGGGCCTACCAGTCTGGTATCTGGTAATACTATACAATCAATAAATACTTGTGATTACTACTATAACAATTTCTGAGGATCTTGGTTAAGTTTTCTTTTTTTTTGTTTTCATGACATTACATTTTATTAAAGATACAAAGTTTTAAAAGACTTAGGACAAAAAAACAGCAGTCCTCTGATTTGATCACCCTCAGAGGCAAACACTTTCAACTCATATTAGTGGTTCCTTTTGGTATTTACATACTAATTTCTCTTTACAAAAATGTTTTATTTATCAGTTACAGGTAATCTATTCACTATATGGTAGGACTATATATAGCATGATTCATTTCTCTCTCTCCTTCCCAAACTCCCAATTATGTGACACCTTTTAATTAAATCACCATTTTTAGTTAAAGCAGTATACATTGTTTACATTATTATCCCAGTATTGCTTGACAGAGCTAGGAATGGTGTGTTCTGTTAACACAAGTTTCTGTACAGCAAATCAAGTCAATTAAATAAGAGAATGACAACACAAGTTGCATGGCTCACACACAATTTTTCTAACTTGTCGAAGTTTTGCACCACTGAAAAGTAATAAAAGTAGCTCAATGCAAAGCAGATGCAGCAGGATACAGAGAAAATATACTACACACCACCATCTGGTCTCACGTGTTCTTGAAATTGCTTAGTGTGTCATTCTCCTGCCTTCTACTGTTGTCTCTGTAATTCTTCATCTGTCTGGCTTCCTTCATATTTTCCCCTTCACCCTCAAGGTAAAGTGCACATTTACTTACTTATTTACTTATCCTATATTTGTTTGTTTGTTTATAATTTAACAAGTCTTTTAACTCTGCCAGGATTTTTATTATACTTATTGTTGCTTTCTCTTAATCATCTGATTCCAAAGCTACGTAGATTTTGGTCTGCCCCATCCCTTGTTTTTCCTTAAGCCCTTTTATTGAAGCATCATGTACATACAGAAAAGTACAGTTGAACCCAGAATGACACAGGTTTGAACTGCACAGGCCCACTTATACTTGGATTTTTTTTCAATAAATACTTACTGTAAATGTATTTTCTTAATGACATTTTCTTTTCTTTAGCTTACTTTACAGTAAGAATACAACACATATATTGTATTTTATTACATATATACATACATTATTGTATTATATGAAATAAAATTCATATACAAAATTTGTGTTAATTAACTATGTAATTGGTAAGGTTTATGGTCAACAGTAAGCTATTAGCAGTTTAAGTTTTGGGGGAGTCAAAAGACATATGTGAATTTTCGACCATGTTGGGAGGGGTCAGCACCCCTAACCTCTATATTGTTGAAGAATCAGCTGTATACATAAGTGTAAAAACCCAATGAACTTCCATGAGCTGAAAACCCTAGTGCACCAGCACCGAGATCAAGGAGCAGAGCAATACCAGTGCCTCAGAAGCGCTGTGCTCCTCCCCTACAGTTACTCCCCCTCCCTTGGGACAACCACCATCCTGACAGCTTTTTAAAAATAAAATTATTATCACATTAAAACACATTTTAATTTCAAAAATATTATTTAATAATGTTAAATAAAAATAAAATTTTAGATGAATTTTTATAAGTTGATCACCTCATAACCACCACCTGGGTCAAGAAATAATACTTTGTTCTACCTCAGCAACCTGCCCCATTCTAATCAAACACCCCTCCTCTCCAAAAGCAGTAACTAGCCCGGATTTTATCCTTGAGTTTCTACACAGATTTATCACAAGAGAGCATTCTTAGCTAATATAGTTTAACCTTTTTCCATTCTCATTTTCTTGTATTTGATATGTTAAGTCACTTTTAAGCTATAAGTAATTTTTCCTAGCCCTGGTATTTTTAAGGCCAGTTCCATAGAAAATGAATTTTTTTTCAGGAACATGTTTTATTATCAGAAATGTCTATAGCAATAACTTTATTTCCTTTTGTGCCCAAATTGCTGATTTTGGAGTTAATAATTCTTTTTTTGTTTTTCCCTGCTACATCATTTATTTTCCAAAATCCTTCTGAGCAATACTTTTAGCAAGGTCAACCATATCAAAAAATCTATGAGTTGAATTTTTTCCCTGAAGAAATCTCCCCTGGAGCTCTCTGGACAACTTGAGGCAGGGTGGCTGCTCTCTGGGCTTGCTGCACAGCTGTCCGCCTGTATCTTCCCTACACTCAACCTTCCATTCTGTAGATTTGGTATCTTCCTTTTTCATTTGGTTCAATCACTTGTTTGGGTGAAACAATCTAATAGCTTCTTTGAGAAAATAGATACATGAGGTAAAATTTCTCAAATGCATGAAGTCTAAAAATATTGTTTTACCATCACACTGGATTGAGAGTTTGTTTACATCTATAATTATAAACTAATAATAATTTCCCCTTAGATTTTTTAAGACATTGTTTTACTATCCAGCTTCCATAGTTGGTTTTTGAATAATGTGTTCCCTCCCATTCCATAGGAATATACAGTGGCAGAAAGACAGTCTATGCAGTAAATGGTGGTGGGAAAACTGGACAAACATATGCAAAAAATGAACCTGGATCACTTTCTTACATCATCTACAAAAATAAACTCTAAATAGATTAAAGACTTAAATGTAAGACCCTAAACCATAAAACGCATATAGTATTAAACTCTTTTGATATTGCTATCAGTAATATTTTTTTTTCAATATGTTTTCTTGGGCAAGGGAAACAAAAGAAGAAATAAACAAATGGGACTACAGCAAAGGAAACCATCAACAAAATGAAAAGACAACCTACTGAAGATATTCACCATTGATACAACTGATAAGGGGTTAATATCCAAAATATGTAAGGAGCTCGCATCACTTAAACCCAACAATCCAATACAAAATGAGCAGAGGACCTAAACACACATTTCTCCAAAGAGGACATAAAGATGGCCAATAGACATATGTAAAGATGCTCAAGATTCTGGTCAAGATGGTGGGGTAGGTAATCACTCTGCTTGCCTCCACCCAAGCACTTCAAAATTACAAATAAATTATAGAACAATTAACCTGGAGAACCATCTAAACACTAGCTGAATGGAACTCTTATAACTAAGGATACACAGAAGCCACATTGAGAACTGTAGGAGGATCTGAGACACCAAATGGGCTGGTCCCACACCCATATGTGGTGGCTGGGAATCAAGAGGGATATCTCAGCTGCAGAGTTCTCCTTTGGGGAGCAAGGGGTCCCAGCCCTATACTGGGCTACCCAGCCCAGGGTTCCAGTGCTGAGAAGAGAAATTCCCATGGCAGCTGGCTATTAAAATTGGCAAAGACTCTGTCCCAGTGAGATGGAAGGCTGCTGGAAACTCACGCATCCTCTTAAAGGGCCCAAGCACAACATTCACACACTCCCACTCACTCTAAGCTCCAGTGAAGTGATGGCAGCTCCAAAAGCATTACAGACATAACAGAGAGAAACTGAAATGTGTGGACTGAAGATGAAGGCTGCCACTGTTCCTGTATTAAGCCCTTCCCCCACAGAGCCTGTGGGCTCAGATGGGTGCCAAACCTGAATCTTCAGTAACCTAGTAAACACCTCTTGCCCCACGCTGTGTGAGTCCCTGAAACGCTGCTCAACCTAATTCACACACCACCCATGGCTCCTTCAGCTCAGGCCATGCTGCAAACATTCTTTAAAACTCTCCAAAGTCAGCAAGCCCCAGGCAGGTGGCAGCTGGCCTCAGGTATGCCCTGTGCCTCGTACTAAGAGGCCCTCAAGCCTGGCTGTAGTGGCAGCTGGCCTAGAAATATAACTCTTGTAAACATTTACACACCCTGCCCTGGCTGGTGCAGTGCAATGGATTGAGTATCATCCTGCAAACCAAAAGGTCGCCAGTTTGATTCCCAGTCAGGGCACATGCCTGGATTGCTGGCCAGGTCCCCAGTAGGGGGAGTGTGAGAAGGCAACTACATATCACTGTTTCTCTCCTTTCTCTCTCCCTTCCCCTCTGTCTAAAAATAAATAAATAAAATCTTTAAAAAAAAATGTACGTACCCTAACGTCAGAGCACCCAAATACATAAAGCACATACTGACAGACTAAAGGGAGAAATCGACGGTAACAGACTTTAACACCCCTTTGACATGAGTAGATAGATCATCCAGATAGAAAATCAACAAGGAAACAATGGCTTTAAATGACACATTAGACCAGATGGATTTAATTGATATTTTCAGATCACATGGAACATTTTCCAAGACAGACCACATGTGAGGCCACAAAACAAGTCTCAGTATATTTAAGAAGACTGAAATAATATCAAGCATCTTCTCTGACCACAAGTATATAAAAGTAGAAATCAATTACAAGAAAAAATCTGAAAAACAAACAAAACACATAGAGGCTAAATAATATGCTACTAAACAATAAATTGGTTAACAAGATCAAAGAAATCAAAAGATACTATGGGACAGATGAAAATGAAAACAACAACCAAAATCTAAGGGGCAAAGGATAAACAGACCTAAGAGAGAAATTCACAGCAATACAGATGTGAGATAGGCTAGTAAACCAAGGCAGTGAAAGAGGGAAACTGAGATAGATAGTTAAAAGGCCAAACAATTTACAACTAACCAGTAAATCGAACAATCCTATCTTCCCAAACCAAGGACACTTAAGAGTAAATGGGGGTGGGGGAGGAGTAGAAGAATTGCACAAAAAGAAAAAGAGAAACATCTCACAGACACAACAGTGTGGTGATTGTGGAGGAAGGGGGGTTGGTGGAGATGGAAGATGGTATAGAGAGGATAAATGGTGATAAAAAATGTTAAAATAAAAACAATAAACAAACAAACAAATAAAAGAATAAATGGCTTAGACTTCTCCTCAGAGCATAAATAACTTAAGTCACCCTACTCAGGGAGACAGATTACAAAAATTCAATCAGTGCCATTCTGTGTCAACTACACCCAAGGATGGATAAACTCAGGGGAATAAATCTCATTTGGGTACATCAGCATAAAGCTGATGAATATTCTATTAAGATCCTCCCATAAGACCTCCCCTAAACTCCCAGCCTTTAAAACCCTCAAGACTTAGGACCCAGGGCACACATGCATGCTGTCTCTCAGTCTCTCACCTTCTCTCTTTCCTTCTCCACAGAGCACGCCCACTTGAATCTTCTTTCTGAGTGCACTTTCCTAAGCTCCAAGGGCTCTTCTACCTCTGTAACTTGTTTCCTGAATCTGTGCGGCATAGCTGGCTCACTTCCACTACCTCTGTAACTTCCCAAATAAACTTTCCCTTATAACTTGAGTTTCTGGCTCTGAAATCTTTCTTTGCCAAAACTCAAGAAATGAAGTCCAACTTCACTGGTAACAACTGGTACGTTTCACTGTGAGAATCACCAGTGATATATATACCTCAAGAAACAAACAAACAAAACTCAAATAAACAAGCTAAACTTATACCTAAAGGGATTAGAAAAGGAACCGCAAATAAAGCCCAAAGTAAGTAGAAGAATGAAATAGTAAACATCAGAGCAAAAATAAATGAAATAAGTCTAAAAAAAACAAAATAATCAATGAAAATTAATAGCAGATTCACTGAAAAGATAAACAAAATTGATAAACCTTTAACCATACTCATTAAGAAAAAAAAAGAGTGGACTCAAATAAAATCAGAAATAAGAGAGGAGATTAATACAGATTCAAAATAATGACATTTCTGGATCTAAGGTCACTCAGCAGAAGTTTCAGGGTACACCAAGGCCGGCAACCCCCCACCTGAGGAATGAGGACCTTTGCAGTGAGGCAGGGTCTCAGGGACTCCTGGAGGTGAAACTAGCCGAGTCCATCAGGCAAAAAAGGATTAAGAGTTGGTTCTGTACAGGAATGCTGGCACCTGTCAGGTGCTTCGGGGTGGGGACTGCCCAGTGTCTTTGCCCATACACAACTCAGTCTCTGTGTGTCTCTGACACCCTCTGAGTTTGCCCAAATTTCCTTGAGAATTTTTTTAAGAAAGACTGCAATGTGGGCGCTGGCTGAAGCCAGGAGATCCCACCACTGCCTGTAAGCTTGGCTGGGTGAGGCCTCAGGGAATCAGCAGGGTGGAGCTAGTGCATCTTCCCAGGCTAATGTTGGGGTGGGGAACAGCCCTTGCCCTAAAGCCACACAACTGCCTCTCCCTGTACGTCTCAGACACCCTGTGAGTTTGTCTAGATTTCCTTGAGAGTTTCAAAAGACTGCAACACAGACGAGCCTGGCTGCAGCTAGCAGATCTCTGCAGGTTGCAAGCTTGGCAGGGTGGGGCCTCAGGGAGTCAGCAGAGTGGGGCTAATGCATCTTCTCAGTTCAATGTTGGATGAGGGGGGAGCGCTGGTTGGCACCAGTTGGGTGCACAGCAAAAATGACCCTCAGGCCTAAAACCACACAATTCAGTCTCTCCCTGTGTGTCTTTAACACCCCTGGAGTTTACCCAAATTTCCTAGAGAGTTTTTCAAGAAAGACTATAACACAGGCCCAGGCTGGGTACAGCCAGTAAACTCTTCTGAAGGGTGGGAGCTGGGCAGGGCAAAGCCCTAGAGTCAGCAGACCCACCCCAGGAATGGTGACACTGGTTGGGAACTGGGGAAAAACAGCCCTCACCCCAAAGCCACAAAATTCAGTCTCTCCCTATGTGTCTCTGACATCCCCTAACTTTCCCTGGATTTCCTCAAAAGTTTTTCAAAAAAGACTGCAATGCAGGCCCAGGATGGCACCACAGGAAGTTGAGAGGGTGGAGCTATAGCATCTCCCCAGGCTTATGCCCTGAGGGGTGGCACTGTAGGACAATGGTCTCCAACCTTTTTGGCACCAGGGACCGGCTTTGTGGAAGACAATTTTTCTAGGAGTGGGGCAGGGAACAGATGGTTTCCGGACAATTCAAGCTCATTACATTCAAGCTCACCTCCTGCTGTGCAACCAGTACAGTCCTTGACGTAGAGCACACAACAAAAAGTGGCTCTCATCCTAAAGCCTACCAGAGTTGGGAGGGTGGAGTTAGTGTATCTTCCTAGTCAGTTGCCATATAAAAGGGAGTGCTCAACAAAGGAAAGATGGGAGCTCGAGGACTGTGTGAGAGAGGGACTCAGCACAGAGCCTGGCAGCTGTCCCTACAACCCCCTCCCAGAAGCCACACACCCAAACTCTCCCTGTAAAATACAGGATAGGAAATACAGCCAATAGTATTGTAATAATTAGGTATGGTACCAGGTTTGTAGTTGAAACATGGCTGGAAACACCTTGTAAAATATATGACTGTCTAAATACTATGTTTTATATCTGAAATAAGATATTGAATATATGCTGTTTTTAAGAATAAAACTTTAAAAAAATGAATGAGAAGTGACAACTGATACCACAAAAATACAAAGAATTTTAATAAAATAATACAAACAACTACATGACTACAAACAGGACAATCTGGGAGAAGTGGATAAATTCCTAGGAACATACAATCATCGAAGACCAAGTCAAAAAGAAACAGAAAATCTAAACAAACCAAAACTACTAACAAAATCAAATAATTAATTAAAGAACTCCCAAAAGGCTGCCAGTCAAGATGGCAGAGTAGATACTTGCAACCTCCTGCAACCATGTAAAAACTACAGAACCATCATTCAGAACTGCCTGAAATCTAGCTAAAACAGAAGTCCTATAACTAGAAATGTATAAAAGCCACCACACTGAGACTGGGAAAAGGGACAGAGAAGTAGAATGGGTTGGTCTGACACCCACATGTAGCAATTAAAAATCAGGAGGAATATCTCAGGTATAGAGGTCCTCCCTGAGGAGTGAGGGGTCCCAGCCACATACTAGGATCTCCAGCCCGGAGTTCCAGTTCCAGGAAGAGAAGTATAGCTGTGAAAAGCAGTCAGGATGGTGGGTGAATCAGATGGAAGACTGCTGGAATTCCAGGCATTCCTCTTAAAGGGCTCACACATGAACTTATGCCAACTACCTTGCTTGAACTGCACAGCTGGGTACAAATTTTCCAAAATCACCAGGGACATATGGGAGGAACCAAACTGTCTGGCTTCCAAGGGCTAGAGGGGCAGCTTTCTCCCAGACAGAAGAGCTGACAAAGGCCATTGTTCCTTTGCTGAGCCTTCCCCTCAGAACCATCAGGCAAGTACCACATGTGAGTTTCTATTAACCTGGCTAACAATATTCAGCACACCCTGGTGATTCCCTGAGACATTGCTCCACCCAAACTTCTGGGCCCATGCCAAGTCATTTCCAGTGGCTTTCCCATACTAATGGCCTGTCCTGAGTCATGATGCAGACTTTCCTAAAATCTCTCAAAGGTTCAAAAACCCCAAACATGCAGCATGTAGCCTCGGTGGCCCCACAGCTCTAGCTAAGCAGGCCCAGGCCCAGCTTTAGTGGCAGCCAGTGACTTGGTTTGCAGCTTGGCCTCTCCTGAGTACCTCTAAGCCCAGCACAAGTAGTGGCCCTCTACAGATCACTCTGTAGCTCATGACAGGTGGCCTCCAACATGGCCCAGGCACCAAATGATCTTGGCCTCCGAACATGGCCCTGAACCTCCCAGGAGACCCCAGAGCCTACTCACCTGGTGGTCAACTCCAGTCCATGCCAGAGCACCACCCAACCACCTCCATATGCAGCACACTCAAGGGGAAGATTCATGGGGTTCCAGGGCTGAGCTGAGTCCTCCTCCATGGGGTTGATGCTGAAAAGCAGCTCCTCCCCTGTGGTCAGTACCAGTCCTCACAGCCAATCTGACTAGGGGAATCTGACATGACAAAAGCAACCAAGGCTCAACTATAACAGAAGAGTGCACACAGCCTACATAGGGGCACCTGAAGCACCCAGCCTGGATGACTGGGAGTTCTGAGGGACTGGACTCTATAGGACATCTACCGCATAAGGCCACTCAAAGACTGTGAGATGTACCAGCTATACATACTACATTAAAACACATACACACCCCCCACACACAGAAAAGCAGCCAAAATGAGGAGACAAAGAAACGTGTGCCAAATAAATTACCAAAAAAGAACTAATTATAATGGTCACAAACAACCAACAAGATGCAGAGTTCAAAACACTGGTTATAACCCTAGCCAGGAGGCTCAGTTCATTGGAGTGTCATCCTGTACACCAAAAGGTTGTATGTTTAATTCCCGGTCAGGGCATATACCTACGTTGCTGTTCGATCCCCACTAGGGGTGCGTCTGGGAGGTCAACCGACTGATGTTTCTCCCTCTCTCCACAAAAATCAATAACACATTCTCAGGTGAGGACTAAAAAGTTTTATAAATAAATAAAAAATGAATGAAAATAAAAATAAACCACTGATTATAAGAATGCTCTATAAACTTGAGTAAATAGCAGATGAACTTAGTGAGACCTTCAACAAGGAGATAGGAAATATAAAAATAGAAATAGAAAACAAAAAAGATCCAGTCAGAAATGAAAAATACAAAAACCAGCATGAAGAATACATTACAAAAAATCAATAGAACAGATGAAACAGAGGTTCAAACCAGAACTTGAAACATAAGGAAACAGAAAACCAATCAGAACAGGAAAAAGAAAAAGAAGGTAAAAAAAAAATGATAATAGTTAAACAGCCTCTGGGACAACATCAAACATACCAATAATTGCATCATAGGGACACAAGGAGGAGAGAGAGAGCAAGAAATAATGACGGAAATCTTCCCTAACCTGGTAAAGGAATTATACATACAATCCAGGGAGTGCATAGTCCTGAACAAGATGAATCCAAAGAGGTCCACCCCAAGACACATCATATTAAAATGCAAAAGGTTTAAAACAAAGAGAGAACCATAAAAGCAGCTAGTTACCTACAAGGGAGCTTCCATGAGACTGTCAACTGAATTCTCAACAGAAAATTCACAGGACAGAAGAGATTGGCACAAAATACATTCAAAGTGATGAAAAGCAAGGACCTACACTCAGATTTCTCTACCCAGCAAAGCTATCATTTAGAATTGAACGACAGATACAGAGCTTCCAACATAAGAAAAAGCTAAAGGAATTCATCACAACCAAACCAGTTTTATAAAAAATATTAAAGGATGTTCTATAAGAAGAAAAAGAAAAAATATTAAAAAATCAATAATAAAATGTCAATAAATACATGTCTACCAACAATTACAAATGTAAATAGATTTAATGCTCCCATGAAAAGACATATGGTGGCTGAATATATAACAAAATAAGACCCTTATATATGCTGTCTATAAGAGACTCACTTCAGATCAAAAAACATACACAATCTGAAAGTAAAAGAATGGTAAAAATATTTCATCAAAATGGAAATGGAAAAAAGAAAAGGCTAAGGTAGAAATATTTATACCAGATTAAACATACTTTAAAACAAAGGCTATAACAAAACAAACCCCCCCACCAGCAATTCCGCTTCTGAATATTTATCTGAAGAAACCCAAAACACTACATAGAAAAGACATATGTATGCAACCATATGTTCACTGAAGCATTATTTACATTAGCCAAGATATGAAAGCAATTAACTGTCCATCAATAGATGAATGATAAAGAAGTACTAAAACAACATGGAGGGACCTACAGGGTATTGTGCTGAGTAAAATAAGAGAGAGAGAGACAAATGCCATATGATTTCACTTACATGTGGAATCTAAAAAACAAAATAAACAAACAGGCAGATGAGAAACAGACTCATCCTACAAATACCATTTTTATGGTTGCCAGATGGAAGAGGGGTTTGGGAAATGTGTGAAAAAGGTGAAGGGGTTAAGAAGTACAAATTGGTAGTTACAGAATAGTCATTCAGATATAAAGTACAGCACAGGCAATAAAGTCAGTAATATTGTAATAACTATATATGGTGCCAGATGGCTACTAGAATTATTAAGGTGATCATTTCAAAAGTTATATACATGTACGATCACTGACTTTACCTGAAACTCATATAATATTTATGTCAACTGTAATTTTAAAAATTAAAAATTATTTTTTGAAAAACTACAACAAAAGCCCTAGACCAGATGTCTTCACAGGCGAATTTTACCAAAGGTTCAAAGAATTAACACCTTCTCAAACTATTCCACAAAATGCAAGAGAAGGGAAGACTCCAAGCTCACTTGACAAGGCCAATATTACAATGATTCCAAAATAAAACAAAGACATTACAAAATAAATACATAAAATTATAGGGCAATATCAGTGGTGAACATAAATGCAAAAATCCTCAGAAAATACTAGTAAACTGAATTCAGCAACACATTTAAAAAATCATACAACATGATCAAACAGAAATTATTCCTGGGATGCAAGGTTGGTTCAATATCTGCAAATCAATTAATGTGATATACCACATAAACAAAATAAAGGATTAAAATAAGAGGATCACATCAATAAATGCAGAAAAAGCATTTGACAAAATCCTGCATCGATTTATGATAAAAACTCACAGCAATGTGGAAACAGAGGGAACATACCTCAACATAATAAAAGCCATGCATGACAAATCCAGAGCTACCATCATACTCAATGTGGAGAGCTAAAAGCCTTTTCCTTAAGATCGGGAACAAAACAACAATGTCCATTTTCACTACTTTAATTCAACATTTTATTGGAAGTCCTGGAAACAGCCATCAGACAGGAAAAGTAATAAAAAGTATCCAAACTAGAATGGGAGAAGAAAAAATATCATACTGCAGATGACATGGTAGTTTATATAGAGAACCCTAAAAATTCTACACACAAAAAAAATACATGAACTGATAAATAAATTCAGTAAAGCAGCAGGATATAAAATAAATACTCAGAAATCATTTGCATTTTTGTATACCAATAATAGACTATCAGGAAGAAAAAATTAAGGAAATAGTTTAATTGATAATACTACCAAAATTAAAATATCTAGAAATAAATTTATTTATTTAGAGGTAAAAGTTACCTCTAAATAAAAGGTAAAAGACTGTAAAAGGGGTAAAAGACTGGTACTCAGAAAATTATAAGGCACTGAAGAAAGAAATTAAAGAAGATACAAATAAATGGAAGCATATGCCATGCTCATGGCTAGGAAGGATTAACATCTTTAAAATGTCCATACCACCCAAAGCAATCTCTATCAAAATACCAATGGCATATTTCACAGAATGAGAACAAATAATCTACAAATGACCCTGAATAGCAACAGCAATCTTAAAAAAGAGCAATGTTGGAGGTATCACACTAACTGATATCAAACTATACTACAAGACTATAATGACCAAAATGGCATGCTATTAGCATACAAACAGACACATTGGTCAATGACAAAGAATAGAGAATCCAGGGATAAACCCACATCTATATGATGAATTCATATATGACAAAGGAGGCAAGAATATACAATGGGGCTAAAACAATCTATTCAGTAAATGGTGTTGGGAAAACTGGACAAAAAAAATGAAAGTAGACCACCTTCTTACACCATATAAAAAAATTAATCTCAAAATTGCTTGAAAACGTAAATGGAAAACCCAAACCATTAAAAGTCCTAGAAGAAATCAAAGGCAGTGAACTCTTTGACATGGCTCTTAGTTATATATCTCCTGAGGCAATGGAAACAAAATAAAAAAATGGAACTACATCAAACTAAAAAGTTTGAAAGTCATACAACTTCACACCAAAAGAACAAACAATCCAATAAAAAAATGAGTAGAAGACCTGAACAGACACTTCTCCAAAGAAGAGGACATACAGATAGCCAATAGACATATGAAAAGATGCTCCAAGTCACTAATCATCAGAGAAATGCATAATTTAAACCACAGTATCACCTCACACCTGTCATCAATAAATCAACAAAGTGATGGCAAGGATGTGGAGAAAGGGAACCCTTATGTACTGTTGGTAGGAGTGCAGACTGTTGCAGTCACTGTGGAAAGCGGTATGAAGTGTTCTCAAAAAATTAAAAATGGAACTGCTTTATGACCCAGTGATTTCACTTCTGGGTATATATCTGAAGAAATCCAAAATACCAGTTCAAAAGAATATATGCACCCCTATGATCACTGCAGTGTTATTTATAATACCCAAGCTACAGAAGAAACCCAAATCCTATCAATAGATGAGTGGATAAAAAAGTAGTAGTACATATATACAATGAAATATCCCTTGGCCATAATAAAAAATGAAATCTTACCATTTGCAATAGCACAGGTCGACCTAGAGGGTATTAAGGTAAGTAAGTGAATGAAGTCAAAGAAAGACAAATACTATACAATTTCACTTCTATGTGGAATCTAAAGAACAAAATAAATGAACAAACAAAACTGAAACAGACTCATAGATACAGAGAAAAGACTGATGCTTGCCAGAGGGGATAGGCTTTGGGGGGTGGGTGAAAAACATAAAGGGATTAAGAAGTACAAATTGGTAGTTTCAAAACAGTCACAGGGATGTCAAGTACAGCACAGGGAATACAGTCAGTAATATTGTAATAACTTATGGAGCCAGGTGGATACTGGAAATATCAAGGGGAGCACTTTGTAAAGTATATGACTGTCTAACAATTGTGCTATACACCTGAAACTAATACAAAATAGTACTGGATGTAAACTACAATGTTTTAAAAAGTTTAAAAATTTAAAACCTTCATCTCACCCCACCAAACAAATCTCAAAGCTCTGAAAAGTCTTGAGAAGCTGCCATGTCCAGTCTTCATGAACTGCATATGAAGATACTAGAGCATATTGAGTTCCTATAGGAAGCTTGCCTTGGCTAGGTCACCCTATCCAACAGGGCCAATACATTAAAGCTTTAGGAAGGTATCACCTCATGTGCTCCCACACATGAAGGGGAAGTCTTCATAACTGGGGTAGAAAATCTGATTGCCCATCTTTATCTCAGAAACTATCAGAACTGATCTCATTATTCCTCACATCACCTCTTTTTTTAATCCTCACTGGAAGACACTCTGGGGAGGGGTAGGGAGGAATAAGGAGGGAGGGAGAGGGAAAGAGCGAAGAAGGAAGGGGGCAGGGAGAAACATTGCTTGGGTGTCTCTGGTAGGCACTGTGACCAGAGACCGAACCCATAACCTAGGCATGTACACCCTGACCAGGAATCAAATCTGTGACCTTTTGGTTCACGGGACAACACTTCAACCAGCTGAACCACAAAGACCAAGGCTCAAGTCATCTGTTTTATTTGTCACTGCCAGAAGGTCAAATTCCCTAAGTCATCCATCACCACATGAATCTCACACTGTTTTATACTTCCCATTAAAATCTAATTTCTCATTCCTCTCCCCTACCACTCAAACCTCTACTATATCCTCTGAAATCCCTGCTCATTGATCAATAAGCTCTTAACATTTAAAAGTCTTTTCTGCCTTCTTTAGCTGTTCCCTACCATGAATTCTCGTGCAGTTTATTTCAAATGGAGATACTTCTTAGTCTCATTCTACTCATTTGTCAAAGCCAGAAAAGAAAATACTCTTCCTTCCCATTTTTGCTTTCAGAGCTATGCTCCTCTTTCCCTCCTGCAAAACTCCCTGCTTCTTGCAGGTATGTTAAAATATAACTATACATCACTAGCCATCACTCTCCCTATTGTTACTTACCAACCTTGTAAGTGCAGTTACAGTCATACTCACACCCTTTCACTCAAAGAAGTCTTTAGCTCCTTGTTCATAGTCTTACTCTCCTGACCAACTTCCAGCATTTTTTTGAGAGACTTCAACATCACATAGATGAACCATCCAAGCCCAACAATCACCCCCTTAGTAACTCTGACTCAGTTATTCATTACCATGATCAAACCCTCTACTTTGTTGTCACAAAAAAAAACACCCCCAAAACAGAAAATGAGACAGAGGCAGTACTCGCAGAGATAGATAATGGTTAATAATTTTCCAAAACTGAAGACACCAAGCCATAGATTCAAGAAGTAATGAACCCCTAGTAGGACATATAAAGAAAAAAATATGGGCAGGTGATAGGGGCACTCAAGAGTTAAAGATTTTAGCCTTAGCTGATAGGCTTAAGTGATTAACGGAAGTGATTAATGAAAAGCTGTTATTCCAGGAACTGAAATGCATGACCCTGTGACTCCAGGAGGAGGACAACTTCCAGGAGGTTGACAAAGGAATTCGACCTTTGTGCCCTAGATGATATCTGAGCCATCGTGTTCAGGTAGGGAATGCTGGTGAGGCAGATAAAGAAGTACTGGAAAAACTGCCTCTGTACTATAACTCTTACCCAATTAACCTTTTCCCAAACCCCTCACCTACCTCCTCTTCTTATAAAAAGGTCGGTTTGAAATGAGATGTTAAGATGGTTTTTGAGGGTACATAACCCATCATCTTCTCAGATCACCGGCCACCTGAATAAAGGATCCATAAAGATTCAATCCTTGTGTCTACTTATTGGGTCTGGTAGTAACAGGCAGCACGAACACTGACTTTTCCAGTTTCATGGGCACATCCTACTAAAACTCCAGAAAACAAAAGAAAATTACACCCTAAAAAGCACTAGAAAGGGAGAAAAAAGACACATTAATCTCAATCAGCAACAAGACTGACAGCACCAGCAGAAAGGGAAATCAAAACACAACGAACAGCCCTGATGGGTGTTGACTCAGTTGGCTGGGCATCATCCCCCAAAGCAAAAGGTTATGAGTTCAATACCCAGTAGGACACATGCCTAGGTTACAGGTTCAATCCCTGGTTGGGGTGCACACCAAGAGGCAATTGATTGGTATTTCTCACATCAATGTTTCTCTCCCTTTCTCCCTCCCTTCCCCTCTTTCTAAGATAAATAAATAAAATTTATATAAAAAAAGATAATGAATGGCCAGCCTATAATTCTATACTCAAGTCTAAATATGATTTGAAAATCACACACACTAAAGAGTTCTTCAGGCAGCCCTGGCCAGTGTGGCTCAGTTGGTTGGAATGTCATCCCATAGCCAAAGGGTTGTGGATTTGATTCCCAGTCAGGGCACGTACAATCCCCAGTCTGGACACGTATGGGAGGCAGCCTATCAATGTTGTTCTCTCTCCCTTACACTCTCTCTAAAATCAATGAAAAAATGTCCTTGGATGAGAATGAAAAAAAGAAAAAAGAAAAAAAGGAGTTCAGGCAAAAGAAATATGATCCCAGACAAGAGTACTGCAAGCTGAAAAGGAGAAATATTACAGAGAGCTAAATGAATACTGACTATGGATGTCTTGTCGGATAACAAATATGTACAATAAAAATGACAATAAAGAGCCCTGGCCGGGTGGGTCAGTTGGTTATAGAGTATTGAAAGGTTGTAGGTTTGATCCCCGTTAGGGCACATACGGGAGGCAACTGATAAATGTTTCTCTCTTACATTGATGTTTCTCTCTCTCACTCTCTCCCGCTCAAAACCTTTCTCTCTCTCTCAAACCAATAAACATATACTCAGGTGAGCACTTTTAAAAAATTTAAATGACAATGACGACACAAAATGTAGGAGAAGAGTCGATGAAGCCCAAATATTCCAAGATCCATGCACTGACAGAGAAATGACAAAATATTATTTTATATTAGACTTCAATAATCCAATAATGCTTGCTATAGTCTGGAGGGCAGTAATTAAACGTACATGAATATGTGAGTAAGATAATGTACTGGGTAAAAATGGAGTAAGAAAAGATGTTTGAGTAATCCAAGAGAAGAGAAAGAAAAATGGAGGTACCTTTTTTGTCTCAGGACTGGTGGGAGAAAAGGAAAATTGTTAGATGTTATTTTTAGACCCAAATATATCAGTAATTAAACTGACTACATTAAAGTTCTATAGAAATACATACTGAAAATAATACTATCAACATTTGTGGGATGTAACTAACATTGTTTAGAGAGAATTTATAACCATAAATGCACATGTTAGTGATCTAAGTATGAACCTTAAAAACAGAAAATTCATAGCAAATTAAACCTCCCCCAGTGGAAGGAACTAGTAAATGTAAGATAAATAGTCAAGGGAATAGGAAACAAAAGTGTAACGGCACAAATCAAAGATTAGTAAAAGGAATCAATGCCTCCAAATTTTATCTTTAATTTAAAAAATAAAGAAAAATAGTATCAGGAATGAAAAAAGGCACTCCACTTACAAAAGCTACTTCACCTTTCAGATCCCAGCTTCTGACACTTGACCAGGGAAGAGCCTCCCCACACCTCAATCAGCTTCCTAGGTTGAGTAATCTCATACAACCAGAAGCTCCTTTCCTTGAGAGCTTTTATCTCAGATTCTGTACATACATTTTTGTGTTAATAAATTACTGTGTCTACTGTACTAGTCTATGCTCCATGAGGAGGGATCACATGCGAGTTATTAAAATATCTAGCATAATGTATAGCATGTAGTAGAGCAGGGAGTCAATAATCATTTATTAAACAAATATTGAGTGCCCAAAGCTGGTACTGTTTTGGGTGCTCAGAAAACAATAAACTAAATACACAAAATTCTATGCCTTCATGGAGTTTGCACTCTCATGGAAGGAGACAAGCAAATAATAAAATATACAAGTATACAGTATGTCAGATGGGGATAAACAAAGCAGGGAAAGTGAGTACAGGGCTGAAAGAACTCCGATTTAAACACTATATTTAAAATTTAAAGTCAAGTGGTTACGGAAGGCCTCACTGAGGTGAGAAAGCAAGCCATGCCTACCTGGCAGGTTTGAAGAACAGTCAGAAGTACAGATAGAACAAACTGAGCAAATAGAAGGGGAAAGGAACAGCAGACAGTCAAAAACCATGAGTATAAAGGGTAGTAGCAGATCATGTAGGGTTTGTATGACTTTGACTTTTACTCTGAATGGAATAGGGAAGTAATTTATGTTTTGGGCCACTGTTATATTTTAAAAGGACCACTCTGGCTGCAGTGTTGAGAACAGTCTATGAAGGGGAAAGGTGGAAATAAGTAGTTACAGTTATGAGGCTATTGCAATAATCTAAGAGATTATGGTGGCTTGGACCAAATGATAGCAATGAAGAAATGGTGAGGAATGGTTATACACAGGATAAATTTTGAAGGTAGAGCCACCAGGCTTTGCTCACAGATTGTATACAATGGAAACAAAGAAAATGGTCTGAGATAATACCAAGGTTTCAGCTTGAGCAGCTGGAAAGTAAAGTTATTTTCTGAGACAGGAAAGACAAGACTTTGGGAAAATGATTAGAGTGACAATTCAAGGAGAATTCAGTTTGGACACATCAAGTTTGACTTGCCTTTTATATAGCCAAGCAGAGATGTCAGACAGACAAATGGATATGAGTTTGCAGTTTAAGGTAGACAAAAAAGTCATGAGACTAAATGACATAACCATGTAACCTCTGACAAACGAATCAACTTATCAACCAATGACTATTAGTCATCAGAGCTGTCAAAGATGAAAAGGTGGTATAAAACTTTGGGAAACTGAGCTTCTGTTAAAGGAAAACCACAACTATGCTGTCTGTTTGGTTTTAAAAGAATCTTCTTTTATCTTCAGACATTCTCAAATACCACTTTCAAGAAAAAAAAAATACATGGGAGAATCACCCCAATATGCCAAGATTGCGAGTTCGATCCCCAGTCAGGGCACATACAAGAAGCAACAAGTGAATGCATAAATAAGTGAAATAACAAATAGATGTTTCTCTTTCTCTCTTGTGCGTGCTCTCTCTCTAAAATCAATATTTTTTTAATTAAAAAATGCATATCTAATATTAAAGCAAGGCAAGTTTCCTCCAATTTGCTCTCCAAAGCTGGTAGATTTCCTCTTAACTGGCATCATGTTACTTGCCCTCTATATACGAGGGGGAACCCAAAAAACCCACAGCATTTATTCTTACATATTTAAACTCCAGTCACCTTCAAGTACTCTCCATTTGCTGCAATAAACCTATCAAGACATTTTTTCCCACTGCTCAAAAAAGTTTTTTAATTCATCCATTTTGATGCTTTTTAGTGTTTCTGCTGGTTTTTGTTTCACTTCTTCCACAGTGGCAAAACATTTCCCTTTGAAGACAAACAAAAAAAGTCGCTCCAGGCTCTGGCTGGTGTAGCTCAGTGAATTGAGCGCCAGCCTGCAAACCAAAGGATCGCTGGTTCGATTCCCAGTCAGGGCACATACCTGGGTTTCGGGCCAGATTCCCCAGTGCATGTTCCATAAGAGGCAACCACACACTGATGTTTCTCTCCTTCTACTATTCTCTCCCTTCCCATGTCTAAAAATAACTAAATAAAATCTTTTAAAACAGAAAAAAAGTCGCTTGGATGAGAGCAGGTGAGTAGGAAAGGTGGGGTATGGGGGTCATGATGTTTTTGGTCAAAAACAGCTAAACACTCAGCACAGTGTGAGCAGGTGCACTCATAAATCATCCATCATGAAATGGGCAAATGCATTCAGAGTCTTCAAGAAAAGTTCACTGAAGCGGAACATAGCCTCTTACAACAACGCCAGCTAGTACAGTTACAGATGGGTTTAGGGAACACTCACCTAGCAGGGGAAGCCTGTACTACAAGGGGCCCACCCTTCAGAAGATAATTCCTGTGTTTTGGGAGTACCCCATCATATACCTTGAAATGGATGGTATACATGTCTTATCAAATCCTGGCTGCACAAAGTACTGTTTATGCAATGTTTGAAGATCATTCCAACTGTTTATTTTTGTCTCTGTGACCTTCACGTCCCAGTGAGCTAAGAGCAGCCCTGCCTTAGCTCACTCTTTTCATATATCTTCTTTAGGAAGCCAAAGCAGACCACCACCAAGGCTCTCTCCTGTTAACTCCTTTTACCCTAAGTCCTTCTTTTGTTTCACTGTCCCCAGCCTTAATAAACATATCCCAAAATTACCTGGACTCAAGTTGTGAAATCTTTCCTACATTCAAGAACCCACACACTAAAGCCAGCCTGAGGCAGATCCACTGCAGGCTAGTTCCTGTCCAGTAAAAATATGAACTCCTTTACTTTGTTTGCTACAGGAATGTTGCTGAAAATATCCTGCCCTTTATGTGAAACCCTAAAAGAGATTTCTATTATAATTAATGGGGAAAAAAATGCTTTCCTTAAAGATTTATAGGCAATCCTCCCTTTTTAGGCAAGATTACCATGAAGTTCATAATGTTTGATCTTATTTACATCTAGAACAAAGCTATAAAAAAAATCACACCAATGGCTGGTTACCTCTGGGAGGCTGGGGGTGTGCAGTGGGGGACTGGCTGACAAGAGGCATGATGTAACTTACCAAGATTATGATAATGCTATCAATATCTGTCAAAAGTGGCACTACTGACAAAGAATTGTGACCAGACTCTACCCACTAGATGTCATTACTCCCCCACTCAGCTGGGACAACCAAAAATATCTCCAGAAATTGTCAAATGTCCCATGAGAGGCAAAATCACCTCTGAGTGATTGCCACTGCCCTATATCCTGACAGAATTTTGATATACAGTGGTGTATGCATTTGTCAAAACTCGGAACAGCCCCGGCTGGTGTGGCTCAGTGGATTCAGTGCTGGCCTGCAAACCAGGGGGTCACCAGTTTGATTCTTAGTCAGGGCACATGCCTGGGTTGTGGGCCAGGTCCCCAGTAGTGGGAGGCACAAAAGGCAACCACACATTGATGTTTCTCTCCCTCTCTTTCTCCTTGCCATCTTCTCTCTAAAAAAAAAATTAAATCTTTTAAAAAATAAGTCAGTTGGAGGAAGCTAAGAACCATATGATTTCATTCATATGTGGGACAGAAAACTCATGGACAAAGTCATCAGTGTGCTGGTTACTTAGAAGAAACACAGTGGTGCAGGGCAGAGGGGACCTAATATATGGTGACAGAAGATAGTATGACTTTAAGTGGTGGGCACACAATGCAATATACAGATCTCATATCATGGAAATATATACCTGGGACCTATGATCCTATTAAGCAATGTTTTCCCAATAAATTAAGTTTTTAAAAAAGGAGTATTATTAAATCAAAGCATAGCAGCAGTTTGGTTATATGTTGTCACCTGAAAGTAGTGCTGTCTTCAATCCAACACAGACAGGTTAACAAGTAAGCAGTAAGCTTAATCGTAACCACAAAACAGTGTTGTTCAAAGTACTGTATGTCAGGTTTTAAAACACACAATTGCTATTTCATAACTTTATTTAGTTATAATTGCTTTAAAAAACCCATAAAGTTAAAGGGTAATGGAGAATTTTGCAGTAGTAATTGGCTAAACACAGTTTTTAAAATTTTTCGTACATGCTGTTATTTTCTGATATTAAAATGTAATTTTATCAGCTGAATAAACTACTTGAGCTTGTATTAAGCATGTCTGTTGTTTGTTGCTTTCATTTACTTTTTTAATAATTTATTTTGCAAATATATCAGTGCATAATTAGTAGGGGAATTTTAAAAACTCATCCTTTACCTCACTTTGAGAAACACTGAGCTAGTCTTAAGTAGCTACCTGTACCTTGAATTTATGTCAACAGAGTAAATATACATAAATCCTGAAGAAGTCTTAAAGTGAACAAATGTGTAAGATTTGGAAATTTGAAGCGTACAGGAAAATATCTCAACCAGTAATTGACATTCGCATGCAGAGTAGTTGTGGCCTCCATAAATTAGGAGTTACTAGGTCTGACACAGATAAGCTTATTTATTATCAATCAATGAAAGCATGGACTAGAAGACATTTTCATGTTTAATCCAGTGTTCTATCCATTGAAACTGTTGTCTCTGATAGAGAAAAAAATTGACAAAGGAAGATTCTCTTAAAAACAAAACCTACCTAGCTGAGATGAACAAACTGAACAAAAAATTATCTTTGGAAATATCAAAATGTCCTGTTTATAATCTTGGACTCCCTGAAGTTCACACAAATTTAAGCTTGAAAAATAATTAAACACCTAGCTCAGAGATTTGTAGATCATCAGCACAGCTATTATTGGTGACATATTAGACCTTTCTTCCATGACTAAAAATAAAACAAAACAAAACCAGTAGTATTCACAGTAACATATATTACTAATCAAAACAGAACTCTGGGAAGTCTACAGTGGATCACTCTGGAATGGGAAAGCATATCTAAACCACTCTTTTTCAAGACAGTAATCAGTGCCGGTTGGAGGAACAGAGACATGGAATGGGCTGGACCCACATCCATGCATGACACCTAAAAACTGGGAGGGATATATTGGCTGCAGAGCCCCTGCTGAGGAGCGAGAGGTCCCAGGTCTATACTAGGCTCCCCAGCCCAGCACTCTGGGCCCAGAAGAGAAATCCCTGTAATTTCTGGCCATGAAAACTAACAAAGATTGTGGCTGAGTGACATGAGGGCTTTTGGGGTCCCAGGCACTCCTCTTAAAGGACCATGTTAGACATGGACTAACATGCTAATGGACTCACTTGTTCTGAGTTCCAGTGCTGGGGCAGCAACTAGAAAAACACCAGGGAATACAGAGAGGAACTGAATTGTCTGGCTTCAGGAAGAGGGGTGGAGGGGGCAGATTTCTCTCAGACAGACATACTGGCAGAAGCCATTACTTATCCCCCAACCCAGCCTGCCGGCGCAGGCAGGCACCAGGTCTGGGTCACCATCAACCTGGCTAACACCCTGGCTCTGGTGATTTCAAGGTCCTGTCCCAACCAACTTGCAGGTCCACCCAAGCCACTTCCAGTGGCTTTTCCATACAAATGGCTTGTCTAGGCTCATGCTGCAGACTTTCCTGAAATCTCTCAAAGGTTCACAAACCCCAAATAAATAGTGTCTGGCCTCAGCATGCCCATACCTCTTGATAAGCAGCCTCAAGTCCAACACAAGTGATAGCCAACCTCAGTTCACAGTGTAGCTTTTAACAGGCACATCCAAGCCCAGCACAAGCAGCAACCATCTGAAAATCACTCTGTAGCTCATACCAGGTGGCCCCATGCAAGGCACAGGGAGCAACTGACCTTGGACTGCACCAGAGTCCTTCTCAAGAGGCCCCAGAACCAACAAACCCAGTGGCCAACTTCAGACCATGCCAAACACCACCCAACCACCTCCACAAATGACACACCCAAAGGGCAGACTCAGTAGGCACCAGAGAGCCCTGCTGAAGCAAATCCTGTTCCTGGGTGTGCCCCTGTACAGCAGCTCCTCTGTTGTAATCACAGCCAATCAGCCTGGGGGTCGATCCATCTTCTTGATGCCCCAACAGCAATCAAGGCTCAACTGTAACAGGAGGGCACACACAATCTACACAAGGGAGACACCTGCAGGACCTGGCTCAGATGACCAGGAAGACTAAGCCGCTGGGTCCCACAGGGCACCTATTACTTAAGGCCACTCTACGAAGACTGGCAGACATAATGGCTCTACCTAATACAAGGAAACAAACACAGGGAGGCAGTGTTCGTTTCAAAATGAGGACACAAAGAAAAATGTCCCAAATAAAAGAACAGAACAAAATTCCAGAAAAAAGAAATAAAACAAAATGGAGACAAGCAATCTACCAGACACAGACTTCAAAACACTGGTTATAAGGATGCTTAACGGACTTAGGAGAAGAACAGACCAACCCAATGAGAACTTTAACAAAGAGATAGGAAACAAAAAAAAATTAAAAAGGAGAAAAAAAACATGAAAAAGAAACAGTCAGAAATCATGAATACAATAACTGAAATGAAAAATGCATTATAGGGAATCAATAGTAGATAAGATACAGCAGAGGCTCTAATGAGCATTTGGAACACAAGGCAGAAAACAGCAATCAGAACAGCAAAAAGAAAAAAGAATTCTAAAACATGAGGACAATTTAAGGGACCTCTGGGACAACATCAAGCATACCAACATTTGTGTCATAGGGGTACAAGGAGAAGAGAGAAAGCAAGCAACTGAAAACCTGTTTGAAGATATAATGACTGAAAACTTCCCTAACCTGTAACCTGGAGAAGGAAATATACATACCATCCCAGGAAGCACAGAGAATCTGAAACAAGCTGAAGCCAAAGAGGCCCACACCAAGAAAGATCATAAAGAAAATGCAGAAGGAAAAAGACAATTCTTAGAAGCAGCAAGAGACAAGCAGTTAGTTACCTACAAAGGAGTTCCCATAAGACTGTGCATTGATTTCTCAACAGAAACTGTGCAGGCCAGAAGGGACTGGCAGAAAACATTCAAAGTGATCAAAGCGAAGACCTATTACTAAGATCACCCAGCAAGGCTATCATTTAGAATCAAAGGACAGATAAAAAGCTTCCCAGACAAGGAAAAGCTAAAGTTCACCACCACCAAATCAGTATTACAAGAAATGTTAAAGGAACTTCTTTAAGAAAAAGAAAAAAAGACAAAGTATAAATAAAATGGCAATAATTAGATACCTATCAATAATTACTGAATGTAAATTGATTAAATGTTCCAATCAAAAGACACAGGGTGGCTGAATGAATAAGAAAACAAGTCCCATAGATATGCTGCATACAAGAGACCCATTTCAGATACAGTCACACAGACTGAGCCCTGGCTGGTGTGGCTCAGTGGACTGAGTGCCTGCCTGCAAGCTGAAAGGTCGCCAGTTTGATTCCCGGTCAGGGCACGTGCCTGGGTCATGGGCTGGGTCCCCAGATGGGGGTGTGCAAGAGGCAACCAATCAATGCCCCCCCCTTCTCTTTCTTCCCCCTTTCCCTCTCTCTAAAAACAAATAAATAAAATATTTTAAAAATAGTCATACAGATTGAAAGTAAAGGGATGGAGAAAGATCTTTCATGAAAGTGGGAGTGTGGGGGAAGCTGGGGCAGTTATATCAAACAAAGTAAGACTTTAAAACCCAGACTAAAACTCAAAGAAACAATGAAGGATCCAGCAATTCCACCTCTAGATATTTGTCTGAAGAAACTCAAAACACTAACTCGAAAATACATATGCACCCCTATGTTCATTGCAATATATTATTTACAAGGACCAAGACATGAGGGCAGCCTAAGTGTCCATCAAGGGAGAAAAAGATAAAGATGTGGATATACAATGTAATATTACTCCATCCATAAAAAAGAATGAAATCTTGCCATCAGCAGCAACATGGATCCAGAGGGTATTATGCTAAGTGAAATGGGTCAGAGAAAGAGAAATTCCATGTAATTTCATTTATACATGACATCTAAAAAAATAAACAAAATAGGAACAAACTCATGGATACAGAGAACATTTGATGGTTGCCAGGTGGGAAGGGGGTCTGGGGATATGGAAAAGGGGAAAGGATTAAGATGTGCAAATTGTCAGTTATAAAAACTGGTACGAGGATGTAAGGTACAGCTTGGTGTCAGATGAGTACTAGATTTATTGGGATGATCACTTTATGAGTTATATAAATTTCTAATCACTATGTTGTATACCCAATACTAATATAAATTGTATGTCAAACGTAATTGGAAAATTTTACAAAGTTTTTAATGTCTCCGTCTTTTGATTTGCTCAGTTTCTTATGAAAAATCTGTTGACATTCTTACATTAGCATGTATACAATGTGTTTTTTTCTCTGTCTGCCTTCCAATTTTCTCTTTACCAATGGTTATCAGCAATTTGATTACGATGTGCCTTGGTGTAGTGGTCTAGTATTTACTGTCCTTGGCATTTGTTGAGCTTCCTGGATCTGTGCGTTTGTAGTTTTCATCAAATTAGGAAATTTTCTGCCCTGGCTGCTATGGCTCAGTGGATTAAGTGCAGGCTGCGAACCAAAGGGTTGCCAGTTCGATACCCAGTCAGGGCGCATGCCTAGGTTGCAGGTCAGGTCCCCAGTGGAGGACACATGAGAAGCAAACACACACTGATGTTTCTCTTCCTCTCTTTCTCCCTCCCTTCTTCTCTCTCTAAAAATAAAATCTTTAAAAAAATGAATTTTCTGGTCATAATTTTTAAAAATCTTTTTCGTCCTCCCCTGCCCCTTTTCTGAGGCTCCAATATATGTTAGCCTGTTTGTGTTGCTGACTACTGTCATTATAGTCATCCACGTTTTCCCCTGTCTGATTTTAGACAGTTTCTATTGTTATGTCTTCAAGCTCATTGATCTACTGTGCCTCGTCTATTAGTCCCACCAGTGTATTTTTTCATTCCATTTCCATCTCTGTAAGTTCTATCTAGGTCTTTTTTATATCTTTCATTTCTCTCCACAATACATTAACCATTTCCTCTACCTGTCTGAATATATAAAGAATATTTATATAATAGCTGCTTTAATGTCCTTGTTCCTTAATTCCATAATCTCTGATTTCTGAGTCTATTTCTGTTGACTGATTTTTATCCCTGGTCATACTTCCCTGGTTGTTTAAATACCTGGTAATTCTTAAGTGGATGCCAGGTTATGTTTTGGGTGCTGGACTTGGAAGAAGTACAGTCATACCTTGGTACTCGTTGGCTACAGAGTTCGTCAAACTCTGTACTCGTCACATTTTGACAAGAAAAAATGTTTCAGCATTCAGTGCTTGCTCGGAACTTGTTAGGCTTGCTAGAACTTGTGTGAATCACTACACCGCCCCGCAAAACAAAATGCTTCATTGTTTAGTACTCCTTGGTTTTGGCAGATGTCAAAATGAGTTCCAGAACAAATTAATGACCGGTACCACGGTACCGCTCTATTCCTTTAAACAGTACTTGACTTTGCTCTGGCAAACAATTAAGTGTCTTGAGATCAGCTGGACCCTCCAAGGTTTGCTTTCACACTTTGTTAAAACAGGTGCAAAGCACCCTTTATGGTTAATTTAGCCCACCACCAAAGCAATAAAGATTTTATTTATTTATTTTTAGAAAGAGGGGGAGGAAGAGGGAGAGAAACGTCAATGTGTGGTAGCCTCTCACGCACCCTTCACCAGGGAAACTTGGCCACAAACCAGGCACATGCCCTGGCTGGGAATTGAACCAACAACCCTTTGGTTTGCAGGCTGGTGCTCAATCCACTGAGCCACACCAGCCAGGGCAGATTTTTGGTACCCTGTGTATGCTCACAGTAGTGAGAAAGACTACTTCCAACCCTTCTTCAGTTCCACACTACTATTTCCCAGTGGAGTTGTTGGTTCTTTGGCCTCAGGTGGTTTCCTCTCATGTATGTGCAGATCAGTACTCAGTCAAGCACAAGGAGACATCTCTGCATATTTCTGGAATTCTCTGTGTAACTCCCTCCTCACTGGTACTCTGCCCCATAAATTATAGCTGCCTTGGACCCTGCAACTTCCATCTCTGCCTTCTAAACTCAGTGACACTACAGGGGTCTGTTTGGGTTTCCCATCCCTGCTCTGCAGCCTGGGGAACTACCTCCAGACAATAAATTGGGGCAACCATAAAACTCAGTGGGTTTCTCTTATTTCAGTGACCACGGTCCTATGTTGCCTGTTATTCACTGTCTGCAAACTGTTACTTTATATATATTCTAGTTTTCTAGTTGTTTCAGATAGTCCAGTAAATCTGGTCCTTGTTATTCCATCATTGTTGGACAAAACAGACTTTGTAAATCAACCAGCGATTCCTCAAGTTCCTATCTAAAGTCCTTGTCTTAGCTTTCACCCAGCTTTACCTTTTAAAAATATGTAATAATGCTAAATACGTTTTTCTTAGAATTTGCTCCACCCTTAGTTTGGCACTATTTTAATTGTCCTACTTCTCTGATTATGATTTCTTATTCTTGAATCCCCAAATATAGGCAAGTTTCCAAAGTTCTGTCCTTGCCACATTTTCTTCTCCATCTGTGCAGGATCTCACCATGTGTAATTTCAACAAGACCCAGAATTTCATTTATGATCTCTTTTGCTGCTGACTCTTAACAGAAGCACAATATATAACTGGCTTTGGACTTCTTCATTCATGACTAGAACACAAAGAAAAAAGCAGAATACAAAGTGTAAAACCTCCACTACATTTTAAAATGTGAGTTTACATGTATAGTTTTATATGTATATAACAACAAAAACCCCAGAAGGTAATTCAATTAAAATCTGAAGAATGATTATGTTTTATAAATAATTTTTTCTTTATACTTTTCTCTATTTTTTAAAATTAACTTTAAAGAGAGAGAAACATTGTTGTTCCAATGCACTCATTCATTGGGTCTTGTATGTGCCCTGACCAGGATCAAACCCACAACCTTGGTGTATCGGGACAATGCTCTTCTAACCAACTAAGCTATCCAGTCTGTACAGAGACACATACTAAATTTATAGTGAGAACTGTCCTAAACCCACATTTCTAGCTCATAGCTACAGCTGTTTCATAAGCTAGCATCTCAAATCAGTTTTTTAAAAAACCGGTTATATATCTTCCACCTAAAGCCTGCCTACCTCCCTGTGTTCTAGTCAATGGCATAAAGTCCTCCCATAAACTTCAGAGCCATTTCAACTCGTTCCTCTGTCCCTACATCCAGTCAACAATCTTAACAGAATCAATGGGTTTTAGTCACAGAAAATGATATTACTGCACTAGGCTCCAAAATAATAATCTCAAGCAGCTCGTAATAGCTAGCAGAATAAACCTCCCCATTTTTTTCCAGGTCAGAGATACAGAAGTCTGCAAAAAGGAAGCAATGCACTTGGCACAGAGTCAAACTGTGCCTGGGGTCAACGGGCAGATTTTAAGAGGGGCCAAAGCTAGACAATGAACCCAGGGGAAAAACTACTGAGCAGACTGAGGGTCAAGAAGCTGGGGACTTGGGTGACCTGCACTTGGTTGGCACCCATAGATGAAAAAGGAGAAACGTGTAGTGAAATAGGCTTCAAATGGCACTCTGTCATTAGTTATTCTGCTGCCCAAACTGGCATTAAATTAATGTTGGTTGAGCTGAGTAACATATACTATCAACTTTTTACCATATAATTAACCAGTTCCGAGTGATAAGGTCATAACCTTTGTATTTTAACGCTCTTTTAAAAACAGGTAATAAATAGCCCTGACTAATGTGACTCAGGTGGTTGGGCATCGTCTCACAAAGAATAAGGTCTCTGGTTAGATTCCTGGTCAGGGCACATGCCCAGGTTGTGGGTTCAATCCCCAGTCAAAGCACAAATGAGAGGCAACTGATCGATGTTTCTTTTCCTCTCTTTCTCCAATCCTCCTTCTCCTAAAAAGCAAATGTTTAAAAAAAATTTTAATTAGGTAATATATAAATGTGGTACAGAATTCAATGGTCACAAAATAGTATGGATGACCCTTGAGGACATTATGCTAAGTAAAATAAGCTGGTCATAAAAAGACAAATGCTGTATGATTCCACTTTTATGAGGTATCTAGAACACTCTAATTCAGAAGCAGAAAAGTAGAATGGTGGTTGTCAAGGGTCTCAGGGAGGAGGAAATTAGTTGTTCAACAGACATGAAAAAGTTCTGGAGACTGGCTGTACAATAGTGTGAATGTACTTAACAGTACTGAACTATGCACATGGTAAATTTTATATGTATTTTGCCACAATTAAAAACTCAAAAAAAAAATTGTAAGTCACAAAACAGCATACAGAGGAAGTACCTCCCATTTTGTCTTGAGCCACACAGTTCTCACAGAGAGGCAGAATATACTTTTTATATTCTTCTATTTATACATGCTCGTATGTACGTGCCTTACAAAATACCCATACAGAAATAGTAGCACACTACAGGTATTGTTCATACACTTTGGTCTTTTCATTTATCTTAAGAGACATTCCTAAATTTCTTCACACAGGACTGCCTTGCTCCTTTTATGAGCCACTTTAATTCACTGTATGACTATACCATTAGTTATTTAACCAGTTCCCTACTGATGGGTAATCAGGTTTTGTCCAAAAATGTGCTGTTACAAACACAGCAATGAATGTCTTTATACTATTTAACCCTGACATATACAAGCATATGTGTATGTATGCGTATGTGTGTCTACAAGCATACAAGGGAATTGTTAAAACAAAGGGTATGTGCATTCTTTATGATTGTGTGCATACACACTATTTTTACTTAGAAATTGAATTTATTAAAGTATAGCATACATTCAGAAAAGTACACCAAAACTAAGCTGATACCTTGATAAATCTTTCGAATGTAAACACAACCATGTAGTCAGCACCCAAATCAAGTTACAGAGCATTACAAGCCCCACAAAGCCTCGCTTGTGTTGATTTTCAGTGAGCGCCCTCAACAGTAACACTACCTTGATTTCTAACACCATTAATCCTGTCTGTTTTTGAACCTATATTTTTTGCCTGGCTCTTTCACTCAACATTATGTATAAGAATCATTTATATTATGCGTGAAATGTAATTAATTTCATTCTTGTTCTCTAGTATTACATTTTGTAAGTAAATCAGTATATTTATCCATACTTCTCTTGAGGTATGTGCATTCTTAATTATAATGGATATTATCAAGTTCATCTCCATAGTTTAGAACTCTACACTTCTACATGGAAGTAGCTGTTTCTTTACATCTTAGCTAAGTTAATGAAATTGTTTGATCTTTGCCAATCTGATACATTAAAAATGCTTTCAATATAGCTTCAATTTGCTTTTCTCTTATGACTGAAATTGAGGATCATTTCCTGAACTATTTGTCTTTACTTTTAACTGTCTTTTAATGTCTTGTGCCCACTTGTCTATTGATTCGTCTTTTCCGTATCGATTTAAAAGGACTTTTTTTTAAAGGAAATTACTCCTTGAACAAGATGCGTGGCAGATTTTTCCTCAGTTTATGTTTACAGTTTCAACTTTGTTTATGCTAGATGTGCCATGTATAGGTTTTGTCTGCCTTTATGTAAACTCGAACTTTTTTTCTTTATGGTTTTGTGGGTTTGGTAAAACCTAAAACAACTGAAACTCTGTTGCATTTCTGGCAGGAGTGTAAGCTGGTACAGTCACTCTGGAAAACTGGAAATAACTGAGTATACTAAAATTAAACATATGAATATCCTGTGACCCAGCAGTTCCACTCAACTCTGACCAAAAATACTTATGCCCACCAAACATGCACGACAATGTTCTTGGCAGTTTTATTCATCTTAGCCACACAGAAAAAAATGTAACACAACTAAAATTTCCATCAACAGAAGTGTGAAAACACAATATACTACTATACAATGGAAAAGAACTGCTACATGCAACCTAAGTAAATCTCACAGACACGTTAAGCAAAAGAAACTAGACACAAGAAAGACTTACTATATGATTCAATTTATTTGAAGATCAAAAACAAGTAAAACTCTATGGATGGAGGTCAGAAGAGTGGTGATCACTAGAGGAGAAGGTACTGAATGGGAAGAACACAGAGAGAATATGGGGGTGCTAGAGATAGTCTATGACTTCATCTATGTGGTGGATACTTTGGGGATACGTACATAATTTATTGACTTGGATCCTTAAACTACGTGTACTTTCCTATCTGGAAACTACATCTCAATATAAGTTTGTTTTTTACATTTTTTTTTTAAATGAGATAACAAGTTTAGCCTTCTTTTTTCTCTAATGGCTATTCAGCTGACCCAATACTATTGATTGAAAAATTGCTTTCATCTTTATCACATACAACATTTCTATAAATCAGGCTACTTCAATACTCTCAACTCTGTTCCATTGATAACCTGTCTACTCTGGTGCTCTTAATTACTTTGTCTTTAGTACAGACTTTGACAGCACTAATCTGCCCTTCATATATATTGATTTTCATAATTTTGTGATGTTCTTTTATTTAAAAATTACAATCAAGTTTTTAAAAGCTTGTTAAGCCCTGGCCGATGTGGCTCAGTTAGTTGGACATCATCCTGCAAACCAAATGGTCACAGGTCAAGGCACATGCCTAGACTGGGAGTTTGGTCCCCTGTTTAGGGCACCCACAAAAGGCAAAAGCAACCAATCGTTGTTTCTCTTCCCTTTCTCTTTGTCCCTTCCCCTCTCTCTAAAATCAATAAGCATGTGCTAGGATAAGGATTAAAAATAATTTTAAAAAAGCCTGTTGAGGTATTAATTGGGATTACACTGAATTTACAGATTACATTTTATCAACTCCGAGATACCTTTTATGTAAGATGTGTAATTATTTTATGTAGCGCTAAAAAAAGACACTGCCATACTATGACATATGCTGCCTTATGACTCAGGGTTTTTATTTTATGCCTATCGAAGGAGCTCTTTTCTGTTATACTTAAATTCTGTTTTGTCTTTATATCACATGAGTTGTGGTTATATAGGAAAATAAGCGAAATAAATTGATTATGTTCCTAAAAACTTCTTCACTACTACCACATGGCCAGAAGTAATTAGAAGATGCCACAAAATTTAAGTCATATCTGAATTTTAGAAATGACAAAAATGAAAAAGTGTATCAAACAATATGAACTATGGCAGTTTAGAAGGGAAACTACTATCTTCTCAATGGGAGTTACCCTATCCAAGAACAAATTATTTTTCAGCATTTACTCAATTCTCTCATGCCCATAGGTAAAGTTTCACAATATTTTTCAAAAATATCCTTCATTGTCTTATTAAATTTATTTCTATGTAGACCTTTTCCTTGAAAAATTGTTGATATCTATAAAACATTACTGAGAAAAAATTAAAGAAGACCAAAACACATGAAAAGATAATGTTCATAAGTTGGAAGACTCATCAGTACAAAGATTTCAATTATGTCTAAACCTTTTCAATGCAATTCCGATCAAAATCCTAACACATATTCTTGCGGAACCTCACAAGTCAGTTCTAGAATGTATACGCAAATGCAAGGCGTCAAAAATAACCAAGACTAATGGATATCAAGATTTATAAAACTAGAGTAGTAATTCTCCAACTTTTGTTTTGAGTAATTCTCAATCTCCTACAAATTATTGAACCTCTAAAGAGTTCCAGTTTATGTGAGTGTATCTATTATATTTATCATGTTCCAAATTAAAACAGAAAATTTTTAAAATATTATTTATTCATTTAAAAATAACAAGAAACCCACATGTTAACAGAAATAAATTTACTAATGAAAAATAACTTTTTCAAAAGAAAATATATTTAGAAGAGTGGCCCTGTTTTATATTTTTGTAAATCTCTTTCATATTTGGCTTAACAGAAGACACCTGGACTCTGATATTTGCTTCTGTATTCAATCTGTTTCAGTATCACATACCATGCAGCCTCTGGAAAACCTATTGCACACTCATGAGAAAGAATGAGGATGAATAACGCAAATAATCTTATTATTACTATGAAAATAATTTTGACTTTGAAGACCCACTACAAAGGTCTCAGGTGCCTGCCATGGTCCCAGGATAACTACTGAAATAAAGTACTTATGACAGTGGTACACTGGCACATGGACAGACAAATAGAAGAACAAAACAGGAGGACCTGTACAAATCCCTGGATGTATACAATCACCTGATACATCACTGAAGTGACACTACAGAGATGGGGAGGCTGGTCTTTTCAATAAGTGGTGGTGCCACAATAATTAAATATTCATATAGAAAAAAAAATTGACCCTGTCTCACACCATTAAAAATTCACATAACGCTGGCTGGTGTAGCTCAGTGGATTGAGTACAGGTCTGCAAATCAAAGAGTCGCTGGTTCAATTCCCAATCAGGGCACAGGTCTTGGTTGCTGGCCAGGCGCCCAATTGGGGGCACGAGAGAGGCAACCACACATCAATGTTTCTCTCCCTTCCTCTCTCTCTACAAATAAATAAATAAAATCTTAAAAAAATTCCACATAAAGTATACCTTCATCACCAGGAGACACGATGTTCTAATTATAAAGAAAAAGACTGACATATTTACCTTCATTAAAATTAAGAATTCCTGTTAATCAAAAGATACCTTTAAGAAAATAAAAGGGGTCCGGCCAAGATGGAGGCATAAGTAGTCGCACTGTGCCTCCTCGCGCAACCAAAACTAAGGACAACAAAAATGGAGAAACAAGAAACAACCAGAACAGAGAGAAATGAACTGAATGGAAGTCTGGCTACCATACATCCAGACTGGTAAGGAGGGGCGGAGTCGGAGGCCTACGGAAAGGGGTTGAGGGGTTCCGGCAGGAAAGAGCGGTGGCTGGCAGACATGGGCGTGCAGGGCGCAGATGGCAGTTGACAGACCCAGTGGCAGACCCTGGGCGTGGGAGGCAATGAGCAGACCCAGTGTGCTGCAGCCACAGTCACACATTCATGAGCAAACTAAGCCAAAACGGGCAGCGACAAAGACCGCGCAACCCAGGGACCCAGCGCCGGAAACAAAGCCTAAGAGCACCGACTGAAAACACCTGTGGGAGCTGAGGCCAGGAGATTCTCTCAGCCTCCCAGGAGACTCCTCGGGGAAACCCAGAGAGTCCGAGAAAGTACATAAGCACACCCGCCCAGGAGCCAGCACCAGAGGCGCCCAATTTGCTTGGGGGAAGCCGAAAAGGGGACTGAAGTCCTAGAGAAAGTGGAGCTGGCGCCATTGTTCCCTCTTAGATCCCGCCCCCACATGCAACGTCACAACCCAGCCACTGGGGTGCCCCGCCCTGGTGAACGCCTAAGGCTCCGCCGCCCATATGTAACACCTGCAACCAGACCAAAGGAAAATAAAAAAGCTGGTTCAAACAGAATTGAAAGCCCCAGAGCCAATTTTTTTAAGTGACCAAGAGATAGCCAACCTATCAGATGCACAGTTCAAAGCACTGGTGATCAGGATGCTCACAGAATTGGTTGACTTTGGTCATAAATTAGATGAACAAATGCAAGCTACAAAAACGCATAGGGAACCAATAGTGATGGGAAGAAAACTGGGACTCAAATCAATTGAGTGGACCAGAAGGAAGAAAGAACAACCAAACAGAAAAGAAGGAAGAGACAAGAATTCAAAAAAAATGAGGAGAGGCTTAGGGACCTCCAGGACATCTTTAAACGTTCCAACATCCAAATTATAGGGGTACCAGAAGGGGAAGAGGAAAAACAACAAGTGGACAAGTTATTTGAACAAATAATGAAGGAAAACTTCCCCAATCTGGCAAGGGAAATAGACTTCCAGGAAGTCCAGGAAGCTCAGAGAGTCCCAAAGAAGGTAGACCCAAGGAGGAACACACCAAGGCACATCATAATTACATTAGCCAAGGTAAAAATGAAGGAGCGAATTCTAGAAGCAGCAAGAGATAAGGGGACAGTTACCTACAAAGGAGTTCCCATCAGAATGTCAGCTGATTTCTCAAAGGAGACCTTGCAGGCAAGAAGGGGCTGGAAGGAAGTATTCCAAGTCCTGAAAGGCAAGGACCTACATCCAAGATTGCTCTATCCAGCAAAGCTTTCATTTAGAATGGAAGGGCAGATAAAGTGCTTCTCAGATAAGGCCAAGTTACAGGAGTTCATCATTACCAAGCCCTTATTATATGAAATGTTAAAGGGACTTACCTAAGAAAATGAAGATTAAAAATATGAACAGTAAAAAAAAGACTTCAAATTCACAGTTGGTAACAACCATACCTAAAACAAAAGCAAACTAAGCAAACAACTAGAACAGAACAGAACCACAGAAATGGAGATCACATCGAGGGTTAGCAACAGGGAAGTGGGAGGAGGAGAGAGGGGGAAAAGATATAGAGAATAAGTAGCATAGACAATAGGTAGAAAATAGAGAGGAGGAGGGCAAGAATAGTATGGGAAATGTAGAAGCTAAAGAACTTATGACACATGGACATGGTCTAAAGGGGGGGATGTGGGTGGGAGGGGGTGGGCAGGGTGGAGGGGAGTGAAGGGGGAAAATGGGACAACTGTAACAGCATAATCAATAAAAAAAAGTAAAAAAAAAAGAAAAGGCAAGGAAGGTAAGTCACAGTGGAAGAAGATGTCTGTAACACAAATGAGTAAGACAGAGGCAGAACACAAGGATGAAAAATAGGCTAAAGGCTTAAATGAGACCTTAATAAAACCCTTCAAAGAAAAGATATCCAAAAGGCAATCAATATAAGAAAGGCTGTTCAACCTCACTAGTAAACAGAGAAATGCAAATTAACACCAAACAGGAATGTTAAGTAATACAACCATCCATTCTGGGAAATTTTTCAGTAGTTTCTAATAAAAGTAAACACCTACCCTATGGCCCAAAAATCCACTCCTGAATGGAGACCCAAGACCGATGGGTATATATATACACTCATGAGACTGTTTATAGCAGCTTAATTTGCAATAGCCAAAACCTAGAAATAAGAAAATGATAATCATACAATGTAAACAATAAAAAAAGGATAACTGATAAAGCAACAACTTAAATGAGCTGCAAAGACAAACAGACAAAACCATTAGGGTGGGTAAAAGAAGCCAGACACAAAAAAGCACATGCTGTTATGAGCCCATTTACAGGAAGTTCAAGAACAGGCAAAACAAATTTATAGTGGCGGAAGTCAAAACAGCATGTCAGAACAACAGCTTCTGAATGGAAAGGAGCATAAGAGAACTTTCTGGGGTGATGGAAATGTTCTATGTCTTCATCTGAGTAGTAGGTACATGTATACGTAAATAAAGTCTTCAACCTATATATTTACTTTTTTTTAATATCTGACAAACTGGACTTTTTTTATTGTTGACACTATAACCTATACATTTGAAATTTTTCACATTTTATGAAATGAAAATATACCTCAATTATACTTAAAAATCCATTAAATATATATCAAAATGGTCAATAAAATTTAACATATTGACATTTCTAAGGCTTAACAAAGATACAGAAAAACAGGAATTCTTACCCGTATTTTTGGACCATAAGACGCACCTAGGTTTTAAAGGAAAATAGGGGGAAAAAAATGTTGAAACAAAAATATGGTAAAATATTTAATAACATAAATAACATATTTCACCAATGTAAATGTAAACAGAACTCAACAGCAGCATTAGTGACCATTATTCCTTCCAAACAGGGGGCAGGGTGTGTGTCTTATAGTCCAAAAAATAAGGTATATATTGTAGGCAGGAACCTAAACGAGTGCAACCACTTTGGAAAACAGTCTGGCATTAGCAACAAAAATTGAAGATAAACAAACGTATTCAGAACAGCATTATTCATAATTTCTGCAAAGTGGAAACAATTTAAATGTTCATCCCAAAAACAGAATAAATAATTCAACTGTGATATATTCGTATAACAGACTATTCAGCAGTGACAAACTATAGCTCCATAAAATGGAAAAAAAATCACAAAATAATGTTGAGTGAAAGCAGCCAGAGTAAAAAATACCAAATATATGGTTTCATTTATATGAAGTTAAAAAAGTGGCAAAACTAAACTACCAAATTTGGATGCAACCTTAGGTAGAAAAATAAGAAAGTGATTATCATAAAATTCAAGACACAGGTTACTCCTGAAATGAGAAGGGAGAAGGAGGGCTTTCCGGAGCCCTGACAATCAATCAACTCTTTGGTGCCCTAAATATTCATTACAAGGGATATGCTTTGTAATTATTACATCAAAAGAAAATGCAAGGCTCAGTGACTTTTCTGTATGTATGTTACAAATCAGAACAAAAAAAGTTAAAAAAATCAATTAGACCTGGTGACTGACTGGATTTGGTGGGGGAAGCAGAGGGTGGAGAAATGACCCAGGACAACTCACAGGTTTCTGACTTGCACAACTGCTTGGGTGTTTATGCCTTTCACAGAGATAGAAAACAGCACCTTGGATATGTTAATTTATAGTATTTTTGATACTTCCAAGTAGAGTGTCCAGCAGGTGATTAGATATGCAGAACTAGGGCTAAAAAGAGAAGTCCAGACTTGAACACAAATTCTGGATTCTCCATAAGTGAAGCCATGGACAAGGATGTGACTGTCAGGCAGGAACACTGACAAATGTGTAGGGCTGATCCCAGGCACATTAACATTTAATGGGCCGGTACAGGAGGATATGCCAGTAAAGAAAACTGAGAAGGAACCAAGTGGTAGCAGGAAAACCAAGAACATGTCACGAACCATTAAGCAAGGGAAGAACACATCTCATACCTAAGTCACTCGCCACAGGCTGATGCAGAGTTAAGAAAGGATATGGGTTATATGCAATACTCAGCAAGCCAGTTTTTACTCCACCTCTTTCTGGTTGATTTGTGAGAAGCAACAACCCAAGTGAGAATGCTTCTGAGAATGGCGGAAAGTTTTAGTTATCTTAAGAAGCAAGAAATCAAGGCTCCTCTCATTCTTTTTTTCTCCTTGACTCTTCTTACTCAGATGGAAAAGGACAGACGTGAGAGTACTAATTGGGCCTGTGTGTTACAATGTAGAATCACCATTAAAAGGTCAACACAAAGGTGTGGGCTCATTTTTCTGCTTTTTCCCTGTGACTTAAGTGGTATGAGAAGCCTTCAAGAGAGGGCTTTTTCATGTCCGAGTGAGAGCCAGAGCCAAACCTCCTACTTGGGCAGCAAAGGCCCGAGGCAGGTAGCCAAGGCCAGATCAGCAGTCAGCCAAGACAAATGGGTTCTCTCTGATTACATGGCCCTCTGAGCACTGATAGGAATGAAGTAGAGCAGGCTTCGCTCACATCACAAGGAAAAGATCTAGCTGTGTTTGAGAACTGGGGAGGTGTAAGTGGTCCATCTCACACTGTTCAGTTTGAAACAAATTAAACTTAACTAGATTTTAAAAAGAGCATTTCCACATGAACAATTGGGCTCCTTACAGCCTTTTGTCTTAAGAGTTTGGTATCCAAGTCCTAGTTAAGAATAAAATGCAAAGTATTTGGGTTTTTCATTTGTCAGTACAAATATTTAATACAAATCTCTCCCTCAGAGAACCTAGAGAATTGAAATAGCAGCTGTTGACTGAAGAGAATTCTAATATTCCTTGGATCCCCAACTGCAATACCACCATAAAATTTCTCGATTTCTAGTACTATATAAATCACATACGAAACAAAACCACAATGGGCATCTAGGTTAAATGGTATCAGATCAACAACTCCAAAATAAATACAAAGATACAATATTTTTATTCCTTAATGGGAAGATTTGAGTGAAGACCAACTGCTTCCCAAATTCATCAATAAAGTCAGTACTATTCTAATCAAAAGCTCATGGGATTTTTTTTAGAGCTCATTAAAATACATTTTAAAATTTGTCTGAAACAGTAAATGCATGAAAATAGCCAGCAAAATTTTGAAAACGAGGATATTTGCCCTATCTTATATCAAACTTAATGTACAAAGCCACAGGGGAGAAGGGGACTGTGGTAATGGAATAGTATGGAAACAAACATTACCAGTGCAAGAGAACAGAGAACCCAAAAAGATGCCCTAGGCATATAAGGAAATACTTATGGCATTTCAAATATGGACAAGTCAAAAAGAAATAGGCAAAACCCTATTAATTTAGAAAAAAGGTAAGATCCCTACCTCACACCAGATGATGAAGTAAATTCCACACAAATTTAAAAAGCTACGTATGAAAACGAATTTCAAACAAAATAAATGAGTTAAAAACAAACAAACAAACTTGAGCCCTGACTGGTATGACTCAGTTAGTTGGAGCATCATCTCGTAGACTGAAAGGTCATGAGTCCAATTCCCAGTCAGGGCACATACCCAGGTTGCAGATTTGATTCCTGGTCAGGGAACATATGAGAAAACAACCAATCTCCCTCTTGTATCCCCCTACTTCTCTGTTATCTCGCTCTAAAAGCAATTAAAATGAAATGTCCTCAGGTGAGGATAAAAAAAATACTTGGAATGGTAGATTTTGCAAAACAGGATTAAAAAAAAAAAAAACCAAAAGCTACAGAGAAGTCACTGATAAGACCACATAAAGTTTAAACTATATGAATAAAGATAACATAAACAAAATTTAAAAACATGTGAGAAACTAGGAGAAAATATGTGTAACACACAAAACAAAGGATTAACTACTATGGTATCTAAAAACCTACTAACCAGTAAAGAAAAAAGACAACCCTGGAGGGGGAAAAAGTGAAAGTATGAACAGGTAATAACTAGAAAAAATACAAATGTTCATTAAACATATGTCTGTTGGCCCTGGCTGGCATAGCTCAGTGGATTGAGCTCGGGCTGTGAACCAGGCACCGCAGGTTCGATTCCCAGTCAGGGCACATGCCTAGGTTGCAGGCCATGGCCTCCAGCAACCGCACATTGATGTTTCTCTCTCTCTCTCTTTCTCCCTCCCTTCCCTCTCTAAAAATAAAATATAATAAAATAAAATCTTTAAAAAAAAACATATGTCTGTACAAACATTAGGTTACAGATTCATCTAACACCCGATAAACTATATTCTAGATGATTAAGAAAGTTTTTTCAAAACTAAAAGAAATTATAAATACACATTAGAATGACAAATGCCCTTATAAACTTAAAACCTATGGGAAAATATTACAAAGAAAAATAATTTTTATATACTTAAAGTACCTACAGGGAAAAGCTAAGGTGGCAGCCGAGGTAAACATGGCTTACCTCCTTGCATAAACACATCAAAATTACAGCTAAGCCACAGAACCACCATTATTCAGAACCACCAGAAATCTAGCTGAATGGAAGTCCTACACCTACAGAATTAAAGAAGATACCACACTGAGACTGGTAGGAGGGGCAGAGATGAGTAAGAGAAGGGGCTGGTCCCACACCCACCTGTGGTGGATAAAAATGCGATCCAACCGGGTCGCAGCCCAACAACAGGCACCCCCCGCCCATGGTTCCAGTGCCAGCAAGGTAAGTGCCCATAACTTCTGGCTGTAAAAACCAGTGGGGAATGAACCTGAGATAGAAACAGAAACTGCTGAACTCCCAAGCAGTGCCTCTTAAAGAACCCATGCATGGACTTACTCAGACTCATTTCCTCTGAGCTCCAACACAAGAGCAGCAGTTTGAAAGGCACCAGAGGCAAACAGGGAAGAGCCTGAAGTATCTGGAATCATGCCAAGAGCTGGAGAACAGCTTTTTCCCAGAAAAAAAGTGCTGGCAGAGGCCACTGTTCCTTTGCTGAGCCCTCCTCATACAGAGCTGGCAGGCAGGCACCATATCTGAGACTCCATCAACCTGGCTCACATTGCTTGTCACCCTCTGGTGATTCCCTGAGGCTCTACCCCACCCAACTTTTGGAGCCATCCAAGCTGTTTCCATATGAATGGCTTGTCTTGGCTCACACTTCAAATTTTCCTAAATCCTCTCAAACAAGCAGCATCTGGATTCAGCATGTCCCACACCTCTTGATAAGTGGTCCCAAGTCCAGCACTAGCGAGCAGCCAGCCTTGGTTCACAGCTTGGCCTCGCTTGGGCAATTCCAAGCCCAACACAAGTAGCAGCCATCTGCAGACAGCTTTGTAGCTTATGCCAGGTGGCCCCGGACAGAACAGAGATGATGGCTGACCTTGGCATGCACCTCACAGGAAGCCAAAAAGCATGCATACCCAGTGGACAACTACAGACCATACTGGAGCACCACAACCCAACTACCTCCATAAATGACACACTCAAGGGATGGACTCAGTGGGCACCAGATCCCTGCTAAAATAAGTCCTGCTCAGTGGAGTGGGCCCCTGCAAAGCAGATACTCCATAGTGGTGGGAGGTTAGTGGTCAGTGGTCACAGCCAGTCCTTGCAGCTGACTCACCTGAGTAAATCCCTCCCACTGACATGCCAACAGCAATCAAGGCTCAACTACAAGAGGAGGGTGTACCCAGTCCACACAAAGGGTATATCTCGAGTACTCAGCTTGGGTGATAAAGGAGGCTGTGCCACAGGACCCTACAGGTCACCTACTACATTTGGCCATTCTACAAAGCCAAGAAGTCATAGCAACTCTACCCTAACAAATTGCACAAAGAAACAAACACAGAGTGGCTGACAAAATGAGGAGACAACAAAACACAGCCCAAATGAAAGAACAGAACAAAACTCCAGAAAAAAGAACTAAACAAAATGGAGACAAGCAATCTATCAGATGCAAAATTCAAAACACTGGTTATAAGGATGCTCAGTGAACTTAAGGGAAGAGCAGATGAACTCAGAGAGAAACTTCAACAGCATAAAAATGGACATGGAAACCATAAAAAGGTACCAGTCAGAAATGAAGGACACACTAACTGAAATGAACAAATTTACAGGGAAACAACAGTAGAGCAAGTGAAGCTGAGAATCAAATCAGTGATTTGGAGTATAAGAAAGCAAAAAATACTAATCAGAATAGCAAGAAGAAAAAAGAATTTTAAAAACTCAAGACGGCATAAAGAGCCTCTGCAACAACTTCAAGCATATCAACATTCACATCATGGGGGTGCTGGAAGGAGAAGAGAGAGCAAGAAATTGAAAACCTATTTGAAAAAAATAGTGACAGAAGACTTCCCCAACTTGGTGAAGGAAACAGTCATACAAATCCAGGAAGTGCAGAGTCCCAAACAAAATGAACCCAAAGAGGCCCACACCAAGACACATCATAATTAAAATGCCAAAGGTTAAAAACAAAGAGAGAATCTTAAAAGCATCAAGAGAAAGGCATTTAATTACCTACGAGGGAGTTCCCATAAGGCTGTCAGCTGATTTCTCAAAAGAAATTTTGCAGGCTAGAAGCGATTGGCAAGTAATATTCAAAGGAATATTCTAAGTAATGAAAAACAAGGACCTAGAACCAAGATTACTCTACCCAGCAAAGCTATCATTTAGAATTGAAGGGCACGTAGGGCTTCACAGACAACGAAAAGCAAAAGGAATTCCTCACCAGCAAACCAGTATTATGTGAAATGTTAAAGGTACTTATTTAAGAAATAGATGATCACAACTATGAACAATAAAATGGCAATAAATAAATATCTATCAACAATTGAATCTAAAAAACAAAATAAGCAAACAAGCAGAACAGAAACAGAATCATTGACACAGAAAACGTTTTAATGGAAGTTAAAATGGAAGGAGGATCAAGGGGGGTGGGCAAAAAAGCTGAAGGGATTAAGAAATACAAATTGGTAGTTACAGAATAGTAATGGGGATGTAAAGTTCAGCATAGAGAATATAGTAGTCAAAGGACATACAGGCATGACCCATGGACATGGACAATAGTGTGGTGATTGCCTGAGGGGAGGGGGGCTGGGGACAAAGGAAGAAAACTTGGGACAACTATACTCGTATAATCAATAAAAGATAATTTTAAAAAATAATAAAAATTTCTTTAAAAAACACCTATGTACTACAAAAATTAAGAAAACTAAAAGGGCAAAAGTATTAACAAATATAATAAGATATTCATATCCTTTAACTATATACAGCATTTGTCTATATCAATATAAAAAATTCTAAGATATATACAGTCAAGACTCAAGAGAAGAAATGCAAACAGTTAAAAATGTGAAAACCATAAAACCTTGCTTATTCTTGGGAGAAAAATGCAAAACAAAACAATGAGATATTTGCATATAACAAATCAATAAAGGTCTAAAAAATAAAAATGCCCACTAGTGGTAAGGATATGGAACACCTGACATTCTCTAATATTAGTGGTGGAATTATGACATGAGAAAACAGTTGCAATGTGTTACATGAGGAAAAAAAGATATATTCACAGTAATCCTGAGTTAGACATTATTATTTTTTTTAACTTTTTAAAAAAGATTTATTTGTTTACTTATTTTTAGGGAGAGGGGAAGGAAGAGACAAAGAGAGAGAGAGAAATATCAATACTTGAGAGAAACATCAATCAGTTGCCCCTTGCATACCCCCAACCAGGGACCTGGCCCGCATCCAAGACTTGTGCCCTGAATGGGGATCAACCAGAGACCTTTCAGTTTGCAGGATGACACTGAATCCACAGAGCCACACCAGTCAGGGCTAGACACTATTATTTTCCTCAGACCATGGAGGAAACTGAGATAAGAGAGATCAAGTTACAGACCCAAGATTTCAACCCAGGTATTCTAGCTCTAGAGTCTGTGATCTTAACTAAGCACAATGCACAGGAGAAAATAAATAAAACTCTTAAAACACAGTGTAAAGAATACCGCACTTTAATTTCTATTTTGTCATAGATCTTTCACTATTTTACTTGTCTAATACAATGATTGTTTTTAAAAAGTTCAATAATCAGACAACAGTGACAACAGCATCCTTGAAATGCCTTTCTTTTGTTAATAACAAAAGAAACTTTACAGATCATAATACAAAATATTTTTTATAGAAAGAACATTTTTCAAAATGAAATTTTATGTGAACTGCAATATGAGAAACAGATTAAAGCAGTATTTAATCAGTGTATTTTAAAAGCTTTAATTTATAACATTTACAATGAAGTGCTTCTGATGAATACAAACTTTAAATCATGGATGATTGGAGCATTCAAATTAGTTTTTTTTATTGACAATGTCAAGAAAAACCTGATTCACAGATATTAGCAATCTGCAAAAAAAGAGGGTTTTTTGTTTTAAATAGTGCATTAATGCTATCTAATAATTTTATTAAACCTATGCAAGTATAACAAGGTAAAACAATTCCAAGTTAAATCTCTAATATTAAGGCATGAGAATACTTGGTAATCACAAATATTTTGGGAAAAAATAAAAATATAGCCCTGGCTGATGGTGTGGCTCAGTAGATTGAGCAGTGGCCTGTGAACCAAAGGTTGTTGGTTCCATTCCTGGTCAGGGCACATGCCTGGATTGTGGGACAGGTCCCAGATCAGGGTGTGTGAGAGGCAACGAGTGATGTACCTCAATCACACAGATGTTTCTCTCCCTCTCTTTCTCCCTCCCATACACACTCTCTAAAAGTAAATAAATAAAATCTTTAAAAAAATCAAAAAATATATTCTAACCATGACATCAGGATATTACGCATAAGGTAGTGACATGTTACTGCATAATATAATCAGAGTTCTATAGCAGTGAATTTGCTTATATGATTTTACATTGGCAAACAAGCACTGGCCTCAATTTTTAAAATACCAATATAAAGCTATAATCTTTCTAATCAATAGAATTATTTAAAATTCAAGTACATGCACAAAGAAAGCAAGAAATTCTATAACAAGGATTGTTATCCTGAGTTACAGATGTTATGGATAATTTTTTACTTTCGCTTAATTTCCCTCCAATATTCTAAATATTTTTTTTTGCCTCTTTTTATTCTAAAATAATTATAAATCATAGGAAAGTCCCAAGCACCCTTCACTTCACCTTCCCCAATGATAACATCTTGCATAAGTCTAGTACAAAAATAACACAACCAGAAAACTGACCCTGTACAATCCAGAGTTTACTCAGATTTCACCAGTTTTACATGCACTTATGTGTGTTCATATGTGTAGTTCTACAAAATTTTTCACATCTGTAGCTTTGCGAAACCACAACTGAGATACAGAACTGTTCCCACAAGGTTCCCTCATACTATCTTCATTATCATACCACCTCTTACCCCATTCCTAACTCCTGGTGACCATTACTCTGCTGTTACCTATTACTATAATTTTGTTATTTCTATATTATATAAGCAATCATTTATCATGTAAACTTTTAATGCTAGGTGCTTTTTTTTTTTTGCACCTAGCGTTAACTCCTTTGAGATAGCCTAGCAATCAATACAAATCCATCCATAGTCTCTAAAGTGTTAAAATTTTGTATGATATGCATTTGAGCTTATATAAATCTTTTTATAGTGTTTTAAAGTTTAAAATGTTAAAATATGAATCAAATGCTTATGAAATCACTGTTGTACTGACACAGAACTAGGATTCTGAGAAACAAATTAAAAAAAATGATAACCTAGTATAAGTCTACTGCAATCTAGTACAAAATACAGAAGAGAAACCCAAGTTTCAGTGCTTACCTATGTTTGCAAGAACATGTGGCTTATAAGAATGCCTGGTTCTGCATTTTTCTGGGCAAGCTACAGATTCCAGTCCTTTCCCAACCCACATCAGTCTAGGTTACATTGATATTCCCTCACATGGCCACTGTTTTTGGCTTGCCCTCATGCTTTTCCTCCTGCTGTTCCTTTGAGTTCTTCTGACTCAAGGAAATGAATTCCTCTTAAATTCCTACTTCTGCATAGTGATTTAGCCAGCACCACAGCCCAGGCCCAACTCTCCTGTCTGTGCAGCAGGTCCTCACGACGCAACAACTCTCAGAAAAAGGGCTACCCCACCCTAGTAACAGATTCAAACTAACTCATTTTTCCCTCCCACCTCCACTCTCTACACCTAAATCGACTTTATCTTTCTTCCCTTAGCTACTGTTAAATCTTCCTGATAACTCACCCCACTACCTATATGTTCTCTAACTAGGTGTGTTACAAATGCCGTATCTTCCTAAGTTTAGGCCTAGAAGGTAAACATTCCAGGAACTTACTTCTAGAACACCGTGCCTTGGTAATAATGTCCTTGCTTTAAAATTGCTCTGCCCTGGTTGGTGTGGTTCAGTGATTCTGTTCCCAACACTGGCCTGGGAACTGAAAGGTTGCAGGTTCGATTCCCAGTCAGGGCATACACCTGAGTTGCGGACCAGTTCCCTGGTTGGGGGCCTGTGAGAGACAACCTCACACAAGGATGTTTCCCTCTGCCTCCCTCCCTTCTCCCCCTAAAGATAAATAAAATCTTTATTTATTTTAAAAGCTTTATTAAAAAAGCTTTGGTTTCAAAAACATACATACATACATACATACATACATATATATATATATATACATAAAATTGCTCTGGGCATGTAAAAGCTACAATACAAAACAGGCATTTTGGCATACAGATATAAAAAAATTGGCACCAATGTTTACATATTTTAAAACATTTGGCTGATATGGGTATCACTATATCAATATTAGATCTAAATAGAACTTAAAGCAGTGGTAAAGAGCTTGGACTCTTGAGTCAGACTGCCTGGGTTTGAATCAGGCCTCTGCTACTATATTATCTAAATCAAGTTTCATTTATATTCTGTGTAACTCAGTTTCCTTACCAGTACAACAGTGATAAAAGTGCCTCACAGGCCCTGACTGGTGTAGCTCAGTGGACTGAACATCGTCCTGCAAATCCAAAGTTCACCAGTTCCATTCCTGGTCAGGGCACATGTCTGGGTTGCAGGCTGAGTCCCCAGCTGGGAGTATGCAAAGTCGATGTTTCTCTTGCACAGCCATGCTTCTCTCTCTCTCTTTTTCCCTCCCTTCCCCTTCCTCTGGAAATAAATAAAATCTTTTTTATAAAGTGCCTCACAGGACCACTATGAGAATTAAATAATATATGTAAAGCATTTAGAACACAGTAAGCATTATTTAATTATTAACAGTTATCTCTAATTCATAACAATCCAGATTCACCTCCATGTGATATCGATCTATTCCTCTTGAATTCTTTGAGTTCATATTGCTTCTAAAATTTCCATACCAAGAAACAATGATAAGAATCTATATTTTATTTATCCAATTCATTTAGTCAAAACCAACTACTAGGAAACTTGGACATCACTCTTAATAATATACTTGTGAATATGTCTCCTCAGTCATGGGAAACAAAAGAAAAAATAACAAATGGGACTGTGACGAACTAATGGGTTTATGCACAGCAAAGGAAACCATCAACAAAATGAAAAGACAACCCACTGAATAGAAGAAATTTGCCAATGATACACCTGATAAGGGGGTTAATATAAGCAACTCATACAACATAACACCAAAAAAATAAACGATCCAATTTAAAAATGGGCAGAGGACCTAAATAGACATTTCCTAAAGAAAACATACAGATGGCCAATAGACATGTGAAAAAATGCTCAACATCACTAATCATCACAGAAATGCAGATTAAAACCACAAAGAGATACCACCTCACACTTGTCAGAATAGCTATTGTCAATAAATCAACAAACATCAAGTACTGGCGAGGGTGCAGAGAAAAGGAAACCCTCAAGTACTGTTGGTGGGCCTGTAAACTGGTACAGCCCCTGTGGAAAGTAGTATGGAAGTTCCTCAAAAAACTTAAAAATAGAATTACCATATGATCCAGAAATTCCACTTCTGGGTATTTATCTTAAGAAATCCAATACACTAATGAAAAATGATGTGTGCATCCCCTACGATTACTGCAGCATTACTTAAAATAGCCAAGATATGGAAGTAACCCCCGTGTCTGTTGAGAAACAAATGGATAAAGATGTGATACATACTATATACAGAGGAATATTATTCAACCATTAAAAAAAAATGAAATCTTGCCATCTGCGACATGGACCTAGAGGGGATTATGCTAAGTAAAATAAGTCAGATAGAGAAGGAAAGTTCCATATGATTTCACTTATATGTGAAATCTAAAAAACAAAATAAATGAACACGAAGAACAGAAACAGATTCACAGATACAGAGAACAAATTGATGGCTGCCAGAGGGTAAGGGGTTTGAGATGAGTGAAAAAGGGAAAATGATTAAAAGTACAAATTCCCAGCTATAAAACCAGTCACAGGGACGTAAAGTATAGGGAATATAGTCAATAATATTATAATAACTATGTATGGTGTCAGATGGGTACAAGGCTTATCAGGATAATCACTCTGTAAGTTATATAAATGTCTAAGAACTATGTTGTACACCTGAAATTAACATAATATTGTATGTCAACTGTAATTAAAAATTTTTGAATTATTTATATGGTACTAGTTTTTTTAAAGATGGGTGAGAGGTACTAGTCCAACATTTTCCAAAGGCCTCAAATCCATTTGAGGATTTAATGGTCTTCAAACACTATTTTTAGTTTTAAGAACTGTAGAATTGTCAAGCTTATTAATCTTTCAAGATCATTTGTACTGTTTTTACACAGAAACCTTTCTTAGAAGGGGTCTAATGTAACGTACAGTAAATACCTATAAAGAATATTCTACACAGCACTGACCAGCATGGCTCAGTTGGTTGGACATCGTCCCACAAAGTGATAGGTCACCAGTTCAATTCCCAGTCATGACACATGCCTAGGTTGCAGGTCAAGTCCCCAGTAGGGGGCATGTGAGAGGCAACCACACATTGATGTTTCTCTCTCACTCTTTCTCCCTACCTTCTCCTCTCTCTAAAATAATAAAATCTTTTTTAAAAAATATTCTGTACATTATTTTGGTTCTCTTGCCACACTTTTAAAATAGTTTTAAATAGACTTTAAGTCTTTACACTCTGCCATGGAGTGAGCAATAAACACTAAAACAATTTGCATTTAAAATATATGACTATACCTTAAACAAGAAGTTATACTTCTTAAAGGTGTTTATCAGACACTACAAAAAAATACCTCTAATTGATGATTAACAGTTGCAACTGAATCCAGGTATTGATACTATGTATCACCGTTAATCCTATCATTCATCTGGTAAGTACATTTTAATACTACTTCCATCTAACATATAAAACAACTGAGGCTCCAAGAGGACAACTGATTAGCTTGAGGCCACAGTCTAACAAGTGACTGAACTAGGAGCCCATCAGGGTTACTAAATGTTGGCTGGCAGGCTGGTGCAGGTTTGCCAGTCCTTACTAATTTATATAAAAATGAAGTCAAATTTTTAAAAAGTAAACTAATATAGCTAAATGATTCCATTTAAAGGACTTTTATTCTGCGAATGTGTTATTTCAAAATCAGTTTAAATATCCATTTTTACAATGAAATGATGGTGATAATAAATAGTGCTGTGGGTTACTGTTGTGTTTTTATTGGTTATATCAGGCAGGGCAAAAAACTGTCAACTCTATTACCGTTCCCAATTCGGGGGGGACATAATTCTTTTGAAATCCAAAAGTCCGGAAACTATTTGATGCCTCCCAAAATACTAGAGGATTTTACATATTCTCTCTCACCTCAGCTCAAACTTTCTTTTCCTAAAAGAGTCACATTTTTTAATACTACTGCTAAATGGCAATCAATATGTAAGTCAAATAAAAAATATTTAAAGCCTTTTTCACTTTAACAAAATAAAAACTTTTAATGACGTTTATTCTACCTACTTCCAAAATAATATGGTCTATAAATCAGACTCAAACCATCCTTAAATAGGTGAAGTTTATAAATAGTTGTAAGACAAAAACTCCAATGCTAGCTTGTTCATATAATCACCAATATGTAGGTCAAAATAAAACTAGTAAGCTTATACAATACTGTCTACCTAGTAATTGACAGGAGGGGAAGAAACTGTTCAAATGTGAGTAACTGTTAACAAATTCAAAATATTAGGCATAAGTCTCTATTATAATTGTAACCTATCAACTAAGAAATCATTTCTTTCACATTTGCTACTTTTAAAATAACCCCTCCTAAATTAAAAAAAAGTCACTTTTAAGATGTAATTTCCTCTTTTTTAAAGTAACCTGCTCAGGTAAATCTATTGCAGAAAATAAAATGTAACAGATAAATCAACTACAGCATTTTTAAAAACCTACTATCAGCAAAATAAACCAATACCTACAGTTTAGCAATGTACTTTTAATCTTCTCTGGTGATTCCATTACACTATAGGTCAAACGTTTAAAAGTCACCCCAATTCCCAAAATATCACTACACATGACCTATTCATATTTTACTCAAATTAAGCTTAAACTAGACCCAAACTCAAACCATTTCCCCGCCCTAGACACACTGAAATATACGAGGCGGAATCCAAGAAATCAGATGTGTTAAGTGCTGGCATCTTCTTCTAGAGTAGGGTCAAATTCGTGTTTGCCCGTAAATGTCACTGTTTCAAGAAGTCTGCAAATTCTCATTAGCGCTATAGAGTACAAAGAGGCCTGACCACGGAAACACCTGTCCTAACACTGGGAAGTCAGAAGGAAATACAACCCCTGAGCCTATGCCGGTCACACAGCCTTGGACTACAGCGATCCCAGACCACGGGTAGGCTGTGACCTCCCGACTCCCCGGAGCAGGGTCCTTAACAACCCTGACCTGCCTCCACGGGGCGAGAACTAGGAATCTGTCAAGCTGGCCGGGACCCACCCTCCACGAACCTCTCTCGCTTCAGTGCGGCCCCAGCCTGCCCAACTGCTCCTCCGTCCGCTCTGGCCTCCCGGCTACACTCTGCCACCTCATCCCTCCTACGGTCTCGTGGCCCCACCACCGCAGCCCAGGAGGCCTGGTCTTGGGGTATCCCTGGGTCGGAGCCCCTGACCACTCCCCTACCCTTGCCCCCTCCCCACCCCACCCCCACCCCACCGGCCAGGCTCGCAGCGCCGTGGGTCCCTCAGCAGCCCGGGCCCCACCGACCCCCAGGCCCGAGCTCCTGCCGTGCGTTCCCCACTCTCAGCCTCCGCCCTCACCCCATCGGCCGTTCCTGGCCCGCTCCCCTCAGACAGGATACCTGGAGGCAAGGGCAGCAGAGCACTTCACCCAGGGCCCCAGGTCACAGAGGGCCCGGTGCTCAGGGTCCCGCTCCTTCTCCCGCTCCACGTGGTAGGCGTAGATGGAGAGCAGGATCCCAGCGGCGCACACTGCATACCGGGCCACCCGCTCCCACCGCGGCACCGACACTCTCAGTAGGACGGGCGCCGCCATCTTCCCCCCTCCTCCTCCGCCGCCGCTGCCGCCACCGCCTCCGCCGCTGCTGCCGCCTCCCTCCGCCTCCACCTCAGCAGCCGCCGCCCGTCGGGGCCCGACCCAGCCGCCACCGCCGCTGCTGCTGCCGCCGCTACCGCCACCGCCTCCGCGGCCGCCGCCACCGCCGCCTCGCCCCATTGGCTCCACCGCCTCCTCCAGGCCCCGCCCCCACAGGCGCGCGGCCCAACTGCCCTGAAAGGAGGGAGCCCAGCGAAGCGGGTAAGGCGCGCTCTGGCGCCGAGGGAGGAGCAGAGCAGGCAACTACTGGGGAAGCCACCCGGCAGGCGGAGACAGAGGCGGTACAGCGTGCCCAACGAGGAGGGGCTGAAGAAAGAGGAGGGGCAAAGGGAGGGAAGGGCGGGGCTCCAGGAGGGGAAGAGTAGGGAGGGGTGCCAAGGGAGTGGTGATCAATTGCCATCCTTTTTTTTTTTCACCATCACTTGATATTTTTTGACATAATCCAAAATAATCCTGGCCAAATGCCCATTACTGAGCCAAGCTTGCATTACCTGATCTTCCCCAACACCACCTCCAGGCACCTCCTGTTCAACAGGTGTGAACATAACTATTTTTTTAAGTATTTCTAAATGCTTTGCTTCTCTATAAACTGAATTGAGATGGCTTAACATAATTCATATAATCCTGAAAAATATAAAAATAAACTAAAAAATCAGGATGATGAACCAAACAAGTCAGAATAAAAGAAAAGACCAGGAGTAAGAACACATTAAAAGGCCATAAGACCTTGCATAATTATTACAATTGAGCCATTAAATTTGGCTCTGAGCTTCTGGGTGACCAAAACTAAAAGGAAAACACCTGTGTGTTATTCTCACTATCTCTAAGAAGAAACAAACCATTCTTGGAGATGGTTAGCTTTATCTTGGTTGTAGCCCTCAAAGATATTTCAGAAGCTTTATATACTGATTTTGAGTAATTACCATCCTTTTATTATCTACTGTTGAGTAACAAATCACCCTAAACTTAGCAGCTTAAAACAACCCCTTATTTTCTCACAGTTCCTGTGGGTCGGGAATTTGAGTGCGGCTTAGCTGGGTCTCTAGCTCAGGGTCTGTCACAGGGCTCTGGTCAGGTGTTAGCAAGTCTATAGGTATCTCAGGGTTGGAGAATCCTCTTTGAAACTCACTCACATGGCGTTTCTTCCAGCCAAGTTCAGCTATGTGTTTAAGCTTTTTCTTTCTTAGAATATTTTATCTGGTATTTCTATATTTGTATTTCTGTATTTTGTGTTGGCTCAATCCACCATGCCAGAACCACATATCCAAAAAGATTTATATAAGCTTGTTCATTACCCCAGACTTGCTTTGCTGGGTTAGAATGCTGTACCCTACATTTTCTGCCAAAGTTTTGGAAAAGGTCACAGCAAGATATAGCAGGATCCTTGAGGTGGGGCAGTAGCTGGCCAGAAAATTTTCTATAGCAGTCTGTGAAAGCCCAGGCTCCCAAAGCCCTTCAGGAAAACACCACTCAAAGTAAATGTCCTATCAAGATAGGATGAATATCTCATCTTCTCATGCAAAGGATAATGGAATCTGATATTATTCCTTGTTGTCAGTACAGAGGAAATGCTCATTTTTAAATATTAAATGAAGAGTGTACCAGTAAACATTCTATGTACACAGATGACATACTGACTCACAAAGTGAAGAGCTAGTCAACTAAACATATATCTACATACTAGGCACTGTGTCAGCCTCTTGATATGTTATATTTAAACTTTATAAGGTCTATACAAGGTAGGTATCATTATCCCCAGTTTTCATGGAAGAAAAGTAAGTCTCAGAGGGTTAAGTAACTTGCCCAGCTACCATGAGAGTAAGGCTTCAGGTAGTACCCAGGCCTGTCTGATTCAAATGTGACTCCTACATCCACCAGCAGGTGTGTCTTTCCTCTGAAAAACCACCTCTCAATTTGACATGGATATTCTGTTCCCAGAATGTAATAAATGGATTATTCACCAAAAGCTTGGTTTCAAAGCTCCAATAGGAACCCTGAAGCCCATAACTTCCTCCACTAAGCCTCAAGTCCCTATCATTCTGTTCTAAGTTTTACCTGTATTAACTCATTTAATCCTGACAACAATGTGGGAACCATTATTTTCTATGCCTCACAGATGAAGAAGTTTAGGTTCAGAGAGGGTAACCTAATGAAAATCACATAACTAACAAGATGCAGAACTTGGTTTCAAGCTCCAGCAGCCTGGCTCCCAGATTCATGCTCTTAACTACTGTGATATGAGTTAAAAATGCAGAGAATTTGAGTTATGATAAAGATGACAGAGTAGATTGTGGTAATGGCATCCTCCCACAACCACATCAAAATTAAAACTGAACTACAGAACAAACATTATTGAGAACTGCCTGAAATCTAGCTGAGCAGTAGTCCAATAACTATGGATATACAGAAACAACTTTGAGACTGGTAAAAGGGGCAGAGAAGCAGAACAGGCTGGACCCACACTTATGTGTGGTAGTTAAAAATTGGGAAGTGTATATTGGCTACAGAGGTCCCTCCTAAGGAGTGAAGAGTCTCAGGCACACACCAGGCCCCCCAGCCCAGGGTGCCAGTGCCAGGAAGAGAAGTCCCCATGACTTCTGGCTGAGAAAACCAATGGGGTCTGTGACTGAATTAGACAAAGCACTTCTGGAGTCAAAGGGCTTTAAGAGGTGTTCCTCTTAAAGGGCCCAAGCACAGACTTACTTGCTGATGGACTCACTCTGAGCTCTAGTGCTTGGGCACCAGCTGGAAAGGTTCTAGGGACACATGGGGAAGAAACTGAATGGTCCAGATTTGGGGTGAGGGTTGGAGGGGCAGCTTTCTGCCAGACAGCAGTGCTGGCTGAAGCCTTTGTTCCTATGCTGACCCCTCTTCCTACAGAGTGAGTAAGTGGGCACCATATCTGAGTCTCCATCAACCTGGCTAATACCTTTTACCCTGCCCTGATGACTCACTGAGACCCTGCACATCCCAACATTCAGGCCCACCCAAGTCAACTACAGTAGCTTTTCCAAACAAATGGCCTATCTTGGGTCATGCTTTGGGATTTCCTAAATTCTATCAAAGGTTCACAAACTTCAGACAAGCAGTATCTGGCCTCAGCATGCCCCATACTTCTTGCTAAATGGCCCTAGGTCAGGCAATAGTGTCAGCCAGACTCAGTTTGCAGCTTGACATCTCCAAGGCACCTCCATGCCCAGCACAAGTAGCAACCATGTGCATATCACTTTGTAGCTCATGCTGGGCACGGTTGGAAGCTGACCCCACTTCCTGGGGGGGGGGGGGGCCCAGAGCCATCCCATCCCTTTACCAGCTTTAGATCATGCCTGAAGCACCACCCAACCACCTGCACAAGTGACACACTCAAGGGGAGAACTCAGGGGGCACCCAAGTCCCACTGAAGGGAGTCCAGCTCTGTGGCATCAGTCCCTGGATAGCAGCTCCTCTGCTGTAGTCACAGCCAGCCTTCATAGCTTATCAGCCTGGGGGTTACTCCCTCCCATTGACTTGTCAACAGCAATCAAGATTCAACTACAATAGGAGGGTGAACAAAGCCTGCCCAGCTCAGGTGACTGGGGAAGCTGCACCACTGTGTTCTGCAGGATGCCTAATACATAAGGCAGCTCTACCAAGACCAGGAGACATAGCAGCTCTATCTAATACATAAAAACAGACTCAGAGAGGCAGTCAAAATGTGGAGACAAAGAAACATATCCCAAATGAAAGATTAGGAGAAAGATCCAGAAAAACAACTAGATGACATGGAGGCAAGCAAACTATCAGATATAGATTTAAAAACAATGGTGATAAGGATGCACCAGAAACTTAGCAAGAATTTCAACAGGATTAAAAAAAAAGATATAGAAAACATAAACAAGAGACAGTCAGAAATGAAGAATACACTAGAAGGAATCAACATCACATTAGATGAAGCAGAAGATGGAGTCAGTGATTTGGAACACAAGGTAGCAGAAAACCCCCAATCAGAGCAGCAAAAAGCAAAAAGAATTTTAAAAAATGTGGATAGTTTAAGAGATCTTTGGGACAACATCAATCATAATGACACCCACATCATAGGGATACCAGAGGAGAAGAGAGACAACAAAGGATTAAAAACCTATTGAAAGAAACAGTGACTGAAAACTTTCCTTACTTGGTGAAGAAAAAAGACATACACGTTCAGATAGCACAGAGCATCCCAAACAAGATGAATCCAAGAGGCCCACATAATAAGACACATCATAATTAAAATGTCACAAGACGAAGAGAGAATCTTAAAGCAACAAGATAAAAGCAGTTATCTACAAAGGAGTTCCCATAAGATGGTCAGCTGATTTCTCAACAGGAACTTTGCAGTCCAGAAGGGACTAGCAAGAAATAGGTGAAGTGATGAAAAGCAAGGACCTTCCCTGGCCGGGTAGCTCATTTGGTTAGTGCATTGCTCTGATACACCAAGGTTGCAGGTTTGATTCCTGGTCAGTGCACATACAAGGAGCAACCAATGAATGGATGAGTGAGTACAGCAGCAAGTTGACGTCTTTCTTTCTTTCTTTCTTTCTTTCTTTCTTTCTCTTTCTTTCTTTCTTTCTTTCTTTCTTCTTTCTTTCTTTCTTTCTTTCTTTCTTCTTTCTTTCTCTTTCTTTTTTTCTCTCTCTCTCTCTTTCTTTCTTTCTTTCTTTCTATTTTTCTTTCTTTCTCTTTTCTTCCTTTCTCTCCTTCCTTTCTTCCTCTCTCTCAAATCAATTTAAAAAAGAAAAGAAAAAATAAAAGCAAGAACCTACAACCAATATTACTGTGCCCAGCAAGGCTATCATTTAGAATCGAAGGACAGAATAAGAGCTTTCCAGACAAGAAAAGGCTAAAGGAGTTCATCACCACCAAATCAGTATTATAAGAAATGTTAAAGGGTTTCTTTCTAAGAAGAAGATTAGAAATATGAATAATAAAATGGCAATAAATGCATATCTATCAAAAATTACTTTAAATGCAAATAGATTAAATGTTCCCATCAAAAGACACACAGTGGTTGGATGGATAACAAAACAAGACCCTTACATGTGCTGTCTACAAGTGATTCACTTTAGATTAAAGGCTACACACAGACTGAAAGTAAACAGATGGAAAAGGATCTTTCATGAAAATGAGGGTGGGGGAAAGCTGGGGTACCCATACTTATAGAGACAAAATAGACTTCAAAACAAAGGCTATAACAAGAGACAAAGATTGACCAGGAATTCTACTGATGTGAGAGACAAACATCACTCAGTTACCTCTTGTACATGCTCTGGCAGGGAACTGAACCTGCAACCCAGGCACATGCCCTGACTAGGAATCAAACCAGTGACCTTGTGCTTCATGGCACAATGCCCAGCCAACTGAGCCACAATGGTCAGGGCAAGGGCAGAAATCTTTGTCTGCTTTATTAACTACTGTATCATTATCTAGAACAGGACCTGACCACAGAGTGGGTACCCAGTATGTACAGTTTGAGTGAATTATTGAATGAGCACTGAAAAAAAATGTTAACTATTAGTACCTTTGCAAAAATAATAGGCCCACAGCAAATATCTTTTCCCAAATTAAAAAAAGGAAGTCCTCCTCACAGAGATTAGGGGCTTTTTTTCACCATCCCAGAACAAAAGCAAAAACTCAAAAAAGTTTTACCGTAGTGTTCACTCTCTCTGCCTTGAGAGAGATGTACATCTCTGAAGTCCTCTACTTTCCTGAGGATGTCAATGCCTATGAAATGGCCATGCAGTTTCCCTGACTCATCATCCCATATCTTCCTCAACTCTGATGACCTTTGCTTCCATTCCATATAAGCTGTACACATGAGTGGCCCTTGTGATTCTTTCAAAGGGCTAGATCTCTGAAATCTTAGACTCTAATCTTCCACTCTTTGTACTTACCCTCTACAGAAGATTGCATTTTCCAAGATGGCTGCAAGGATAGCTCCCATCCCATATGTTCTTTTCAATTGTGAAGTTGGCCCCTGCTCCCATGGAGAGGTTGAGCCTATGTTCCTTCCCCTTGAATCCATGAGGGTCTGTGACTGTGGCAGTAATGATGCTCTGTGCCTTCTGAGGCTGGATCATAAAAGGTGATATCACTTCTCTGTAGTCTTCTTGGGATACTTGCTTTTTGCACCCAGCTGCCATGCTATGAGGAAGCCTAGTCCACATGAAGAGGTTGCATGTATATCTCTCAGCCAATAGCCTCAGGTCTCAATGGACAGCCAACATCACTTGTCAGACATGGAACCAAAGAAGGCTTTGAGGTAACTCCAGCCCCCGCCTTGGTAAGAGCATGAGAGACCTGAGTGAAAACCATGTAGTTGAACCAGTCAACTCCCAGAACAACAACAACAAAAAAATGTTGTTTTAAGCCTCTAAAGTTTTATTCAGCAAGAGGTAGCTGAAACACCCTCTTTCCTTTTAACTCTCTGGTTCCCTTACTCGTCAAACCTAGTCTCCCAGGAAGCCAGCTGTGTCCTAATCAAGTTTTCTCCACAGCCCCAGCACGTGACAGGCTTGGGGTATCTCAGTGTTTTTTATGGCTATTTCCAGACTATTTGTTATCCTGCTTGGCTAAGCCAAATATCTCTGTATCTCCTGCATTCTATCGCCTTGAATGCTCAGTTTATGTGACTGCAGCATAAAGTTTATGGGGTTCCCTCCCTAAGGATTTCTAAGGTTTTCCATGGAGGCTCATATGCCATCCATACAGAGGTGAGTTAATTTGCTCATGGTTTACACTACAGCCAGCAGTGAAGCCAAATACCAGCTATTCCTAGCTTTCTCTACATACCACATTTTCTTTTCTTGCATATATTTTCTTTACAGTATAAAGCCAAGAACACTTTTGAGCTAATCAATGTGAATGCTTTCTGTTTAAAGTAAAACATAATAAATAAACCCCTGCCAAGATACTGAATTCCTAGTGGGACTATGTGTTAAAAACAGTTGTCTTCAAATATAACTCCTATGAATGTTTATTATTTTATTTATTTAAAACTTCCTAAAGACTTCCGAAGACATAATATGAATTCCTCAACAATTCACAGGATGCTCAAGAACAAATTATTCAAAAATAATTGACAAAAAACTTTACCTTCCTTCATAGTTGAGTGGTGACCTTTTCTTGCTGGCATAGAAAATATTTTGTAGAAGAGGCATCTGTATGTTAGGACCAAGGCCTCTTCGAGCGACCTTTTGGCCATGAGTTACACACAGCACAAGCTAAGCCTGATCTTTTACATGAGAAATACACTTCACACAAGCATATTGTATGATGGCACATTTTGAGCATCACAGGAATTGATCCAGACTAAGGGCAGAGAGGCAGTATTGTGCTGGTTTGGAACCAGGGTTGGAAGCACAGCTCGCCTCCTTGCTGGCTGCATTTGCCTGGAAAGGTATTTATCCTTCCTCTGCTTCAGTATCTTCATTTATAAAATGGGATGGCAATAGGACCTGTCTGAGAGGATTTGGGGAGGATTAAATACATGGTGCCTAGCACATAGTAAGTGCCCAATAAATGCTAACAATTGTTATCTTAATCTTTGTTTCTATGGGTAAGAGAAAAATGTAGCCTTTAGTGAAAAATAAATCCTTCCAGAAGCAATGGCTTAAAATAAACTGCTACTTGAAAATGAAAAAAAGTCTATAGCCATACCACCCTGAATGTGCCCAATCTCATCTGAAAACTGAAATGATCATATTGGGTAACTGGTATCTCAAATTTAATTTTGGTCCAGGACCCCCATGAAACACATTAATTTGTGTATTTACTTAGAAGAACATTTAACGACTAATTTGAAATGTAGACCCCAACAACTTATAGGTACAAAAAAGATCACATTAAAGTTATAACTGAATCTTGTGAATTTTATACACCAGATGATTATGCAAGAATCACTTTCCTTCCCCAGGTATATTGGGAGATTCCCCCACCAAAAAAGTGTGTTCATGGGTGCATGTATTATCCTTTGGTTCACCAGACTGATGGTTCAAATCTCAGCTCTACCACATACAAGCTATGGGCAAGTTACCTGTTACTTATGTATTGCTGCATTACAAGTTACTCCAAAAGTTAGTGGCTTAAAACAGCAACAATTATTTTATTATTTATTACGGTTACTGTAGGTTGGAAGTTTAGAAAGAACTTGGTTGTCTCAGTGTCTCATGTAATTGAAATCAGACAGCAATTGGAATGGGAACAGAGTCGTGATGGAGCAGCTGAGCTGGCTGGGTACGTCGTTCTCCCTCTTCACGTAGTTTCAGGACCTGTCTGTGTGATTATTCCATGTGAGTTAGTTTGAGCTCCCTCACAGCATGGCAGCCTCAGGGCTCCAGGAAAAGTATTCCAGTAAATAAAATGAAGAGTGCATTCCCTTTTCTGACCTAGTCTTGAAGTCATATTACCTCATTTCTGCTGCATTCTATAGGTTACAAGAGAGTCAGAAGCCAATACAGATTCAAGTGGAGAGGAATAGGCCCATCTCTCAGGGTTGGAGGACCAAAATCACATGCAGAATAACATGTGGGTTAGGAGGCATGGCAGCCATCTTTGGGAAATGCAGTCTGTCACATTACAACCTTTGCAAAACTAAGTTTCTCATCTGTAATAGGAGGATGATAATAATATATACCTAACAGGTTTGTAGTGAGAACTAAGTGAATAAACACATGGAAAGCACTTAGAATAGTGCATGCTCCATAAATATTACCTGTTATTTTCCCCATTATCATCATCAACCTTTTTATTGCTCACTTAACCAAGACTGTGCAGTCATGGCCTCCACAGATTCTTGAAAATGCCTCTCTGAGCCCAAGTACACCACTGCCTTTGACCTCTATTTCCCTGAATCACTGTCGTTGTCTATAAATCTCCCACCATTGCTAGTGTCCCTGCTGGCTGAGCCCAGATTCTGCAGCTGCTGGTCCCCACAGCTTCTCAGAGGTGCCAGTGAGTAGATCCCACACTGGCTACTTACAACCCACTGCTACCGTCTGCCTCAGTGTCATTACTGCTACCAAGCCCAGACTCCAGCGGGCAAACCAACATGTCCACAGAGCAGCCATCTCTGAGCTGATCTTCCCCCATATCCTGCTATTACTTTACTCCAGAGGGGCAAAGACCCACAGGTTCCACCAGCCATGAAGCAGGTAAAACAATCAAACAAATAAGCAAACAACTCCTTCCCTCAGTATTGTGCTCACTTGTTTCTCTTCTAGGGCAAAGACCTCCCAGGATGGTTCTGACATGAGACTCGGTGCTGTTCCCCTGGTACTCCTGCTCCTCTCTCCTCACCCTGATCCTGTTTAAACATCTGGCTAGCACAGCAGGTGCAATTAGGAATCTGGTAGGCTCCACAGTCTGTTTCCACTGGGTCCCAGAAAGTCCTTCCTACACATTCACATAGTTCTAAATGGTGGACAGGGTTGAAGTTGGTTTTCCCTCAGAGTCCCCCATTTAGGTCTGTAGATGTAGATGGGTACTTAAGAAGAAGGGAGCCATTTAGGCACAGACATTGAACATATTTAAGTCCTGGCTCCTGCCTGCCAGGATACCCTGCCACACCTACCAGAACCTCTGTAATCACTTCCCTGTTCAGGAAGTGGCCATATATTTGGAAAAGAGTTTTCACAATTTCCTTGACTGCTGATGTGGTGGGAGAACTGTTGCCCTGGACAGGTGAGATGGCCCTGCCAGGAACAGAATTCAGTAGATATATATTTTTTTTAAATCTTGTTTTTTTTAAGATTTTATTTATTTATTTTTGGAGAGGGAAGGGAGGGATGGAGAGAGAGAGAGAAACATCAATGTGCGGTTGCTGGGGGCCACAGCCTGCAACCTAGGCATGTACCCTGACTGGGAATCGAACCTGCGATGCCTGGTTCGCAGTCCGCGCTCAATCCACTGAGCTACACCAGCCAGGGTGAATTCAGTAGATGTTTTGAAGGAGGTAAAGAGGGTCATGAAGGGCTAGCTCACCCAGAGTCCACTCTGATCCTGGGGAAGGAGAGACCACAGTTGGAGGCCGAAGGAGCAATTGTCACAAGTACTTCAATGGCCACTGGTGTCCACACCATACACTTTAGCACACAAGTGTCAGTGTGGTTCAAAGGTGGCTGGGGGACTCAGAGTATCAACAGCATTGGGGATCTAGCTCCCCTGCAGTGGACGTTTGGTTCTCTTTTAGGTTCACAGGATCTAAATCTCTCCTACATTTGGTCATTCTCCACCTAAGGAGGCAGAGCCCACCTACCATGGAAAGCTGAAAACACCAGACAGTTTCTTTTCCTAGCAGTGCTACAGTTAGAATGTGGGGAGACCCACAGGCCTTGTGTTAAGGAGGGTACATGCAGTGGCAGGATCTATGTCTAGTTTCTGAAGGTGACAGTGACAGGGTTCTGGTGCCAGTGGGAGAAGGCCAGGTGTCCATAGGGGATGAGGGAGTGGTGTCTTCACCAGAGCAGCTCCCAGATGGGATCTGGGCCTTTGTTACTATTTATAGAGCTTACATCATGTTTTCCCTGACTATCCAGGAATTTTGCAAACTATCCAATATCCTCTTAATAAATCCCTTTTCTTTGTAAATTAGCCGAAGTTGATTGTGATGCTTGCCCATAGGACCTTTACTAATACTGACACTTTAAGCAGTTTTTAACTCCAGAAGTTTCAGAGCACAGCACCCTCAGCAGGGAGGGACACCAGTATCTACAAGGATGCTGCTATCCCAGCTAGGACTAAGGCCTGCCAAGGGGCTGTGGTTGTCAACCAAAGAGGCCAGAGCAGGGGAAAGAACATGATAGGTGTTCTAGGGTAGCACACCTGCTAGTTCTCAGGAACACCAGTAGAAGGCTCCCTTTAAGGGTGGAAGATCCTACAATAGCCAGGTGAGGGTGAGATCTGGAGGCATTTGGGATCTTCATGAATATTGACATGACCTTCCATTTACTCACAAGCTGATGCAGGCCCAAGAAGCCTGTTGCTCCACAGCAACCCTCACCACATACCAGAGAACCTGCTGAACTGGCCCTGGCCACTGATTGTAACCTCACAATGAGGGCCTCAAAGCATATTAGAATGCCTGGGGCTGAGAGAGGAAGGATTCTGGAATTTGTTGTTTGTTTAAATTTGTAATTAAGAACTCTCAATCTTTAAAAAAAACTATCAATTTTTAGAGAGAGAGAGGAAAGGAGAGAGAAAGAGAGAAAAGGTGACTTATTGTTCCACCCATTTATGCATTCATTGGTTGATTCTTGCATGTGTTCTGACCAGAGATCAAACTGGCCACCTTGGCCCATTGGGTAACACCCCAATCAATTGAGCTACCTAGCCAGAGCCAATCATTTTTTAAAAAGCTCTTTTAATGCCCTTATCTATAGCAGGTGATATAAAAGAAAAAAGCCCTGTAAATCCAGCCACCTACATGATACCTGAATTCCCGAAATAACCCCCTACCAAGTGACTTTTCATTCTATCTGCACAATGAAGTGGTTAGAAATGATATCCTAGGTATACGGGGTGAGAAAACATCAGCTGGTAACATTCCCCCATGCCCTTGCAGGCACCATGTAACCTATGAAAATGGTGAAAAAGCCAGAAGATTCCATCCTCTTTAAACAATGGTTAACTGCTTGGATGAAAACTGAAAAGTGAATTGTAAATAAAGATTTGGTCTAATTATTTTCATTTATTTTTATTTTTTATTTTAATTGCTTTTCAGGTACAGTTTTCTGCCTTTTACTCCCATCCCAGCCTACCCACCCAGCTCTCCCTGCCTCCCTCCCGCTTCCACGCACCCCCCCCCCTTGTTTTTGTCCATGTGTCCTTTATACTTGTTCCTGTAAACCCTTCCCCTATTCCCCTGAAATTCCCTCCCCTCTCCCCTCTGGTCATTGTCAGCCTGTTCTCTCTATCAGTGTCTTTGGTTATATTTTGCTTGTTTTTCAAATCTTTAAAGTACACCAGAACATGTTTCTGCAATTATTAGTCCACTCATTTTGACAAATAAAACACCAAAAATCTCCCTAAAGAGATAGACAAATCAGGTTCTAAAGAAAAAAGCAGTGGGAGTGTCTAGTGTAACCAAAACAAGAGATCAGTTAAAAGTTCAGCGGTTAAAAATTCCAGAACCAAGAAAAATGGTCTAAAAGAAAAGGAAGGCCCTAGTGCTTTACTCCTTTAACATTGGGATATTTTTCACAGGCAATTCCGAATTTGGTAATATGAACTGTGGCCTGGTGGTTGACAGTAAGCATTTCAGAGCTCACAGCACACTCTCTGGCAGACTGTTTTAGCCAAAGTTGTGGAATAATGCTTGACCACTCCCTTATTCACAAGACTTGGCTCAAATGGCTGTTTATAAAAGTCAACTCTAGCCTCAAAAGGCAAAAGATTGTAGAATTGTAGAAGGTAATTTAGGCTACAAAGCAAGAAGGAAGGAAGGAAGGAAGGAAGGAAGGAAGGAAGGAAGGAAGGAAGGAAGGAAGGAAGGAAGGAAGGAAGGAAGCCCTCCTTTTCTCAAATAGTCCCCCCTCATTTGGGGTGATTACAAGATTATAGAAATTTTTCTGTAAGGTCTACCCTGAGGACTGCAGCACTATTTTGGGGGTGTGCTTATTGGAAAACAAATCTTATCAATTAACTGATAGAACAGTCAAGATGAAAGGATCTTAGGGAACTTGTGTTCCCTAATTTTAAAAATGAGGAAATTATGTTCCAAAAAAGCTAAGTAACTCACCAATTAGAGAAGAGCAACTCTTAGGTCAGCCAATCCCACAAGGGAGCCAATATGGAACAACTTAAGCAACACAGTAATGTCTGTACTTCAGGGAACAACCAGTTTGTCCTTTGCTTTTTTTTTTTTTTGGTCTTTTTTTTTGTCCTTTGCTTTTTGCATGCTCTCCAGCATGAAGTATTTCTCAACTTTGTGTTTGTGCAAACTCTTGAGCAGTGCAAACTCCTGAACTAAGAGACACTCACTCCGCATATTTGCAATTGAGGGCAAAGGCTGGGATGATTTGGTCTTGCTCCAAACTCCTTTCTTGGATGGATAAAGTGAAAGAAAAAATTACCTTATTTTCTAGTTAGTTGAGTAGAGACAAGGCTTATCAAGTAGGAATAAAAGTTTACTTTGCTCTTTAGGTGAAAGAAAAGCTTTCAAACCTGAGGAAAATATTAACTAATTACTATTCTGTATAAGACTTCATAGCTGGCCAAATGGCAGGGAATACACCTAAGCATATATCTGGTGTTAATGCTAGTTTACTTTGAAATAATTTGCCTGCTTTTCTATATGTTTTCCTTCAGCCCAAATGAAACTTAACTTTTAGTTCCAGATGTAAAAAAAAAAAACATGGAAATGCAATACAGCATTTTGAAAACACCAGAGTGAAAGGAGAAAAGTTGTACCTAGAGACATTCAATGAAATTTGATACTGAGAGACAAGGAAAGGAGAACAAGAAGGGTGAAGAGAGGGACATATTCAGAGTTGAGCAGGTATTTTTACCAGAAATGTTGCTTATTGGACTCTCCTCCATTAAAATATTATCCCTGGAAACAAGATTAATATTTATTCCCTGTGGTTACCAGAATACAAAAAGGAGCAGGGGGGAGGGGGGCAGTGAGAGAAAGATCGAAGGAGAAGAGAGAAATAGAAGGAGGATTTGAGCAAAAACTGGGGAAATCCCCAAGAAAGTTAAGGGAAAGTCAAACTCTTGCTTCACTGTTCTCCCTTCCAATTCTATTTTGCTCAAGAAAGGATTCCAAGCCCTATTTCGGCTCTCCCTCATATTTTAAATCCATGCCTGTTCCTCACATAATTAGGGAGGAAAGCCATGAGCTGGTACAATCTGCTCCCCCACCACGTCTGGGATTTTCCTCATGGAAATGCGACGCAAAGTTAGGAAATGCAAACATTCACTCCGGAGCAGCCAAGGAAGCCTTTGTTCTGCTGAACCAGAATGAAGCTCAACTAAATATGCCAGGGAACAACTTAAGCAAAATAGAAAGAAAAAATGATTTTCCACTTCTAGATATAGTAAAATGTATTAACAATAGCTTTGGGGTCTAAGAAAACCCAACAAGTTAACAAAAGATCATTTTCATTATGGCCTAATGAGAGTGTAGTTGAAGCAAGTTAATAATGAATCAAGTTTGACAAAGGTGCCTAACTACGTATTTTGTTTTTTTAAAAGCTGTGTCCTCCCCCTTTCCACTTTATTATGGTATGATTGACAATAAGGTCTGTACATATTTAATGTACAGTGAATTGGGGATAAAACTGTGTCCTTTTGGGTCACATGGTAATTAAATGCTTACACATTTTCAATGTATAGGAATGCTATGTGGATCATTTGAAAGGCAGTGCATAATAATACTAGTACATGTCTAAATTTAACTGTTTTGTAGAGAGCACTATCTTTGATTAAAATAGTGAGTTTATCTCTCTCAAGTCCTCACTTCCAATGACCAAATAAAGAAAGAACAGTGGTCACGCCAAAAAAAAGGCCACGGCCAAGTGTAGCCAATTTGCTACACCAACTGCACCCAATGTGTGCCCAACAACAAGGCCATAAAGAAGTTCATCATTAAGCCCTGGCCAGATAGCTCAGTTGGTTGGAGTGTTATCCATACACCAAAAGATTGCAGGTTCAATTCCTGATCAGGGTACATATCTAGGTAACGGGTTCAATTCCCCAGTTGAGGCACTGATGGGAGGCAACTAATTGATGTTTCTCTCTCTTGTCGATGATTCTCTCCCCCTTCCTGCCTCTCTAAAATCAATAAACATATTTTTTTTTAAAAAAGAAGTTCCTCATTCTAAACATAATAGACGCAGCAGCCATTAGGGACATTTCCAGGGCAAGTGTCTTTGACACCTATGTGCTTCCCAAGCTGTATGTGAAACTACAGTACTGTGTGAGTTGTGCTATTCACAGCAAGGTAGTCAGGAGTTCTCATGCAGACCAGAAGGACTGAGCACCCCCCTCATTTAGACCTGTGAGTGTTGCCCATAACCTCCACCAAAGCCCATGTAAGGAGCCAAGTCTTCAAGGACTGAAGAAAAGTTGTCTGGAAAAAAATAAAATGGAAATTGTACTTAAAAAAATAGTGAGTTTAAAAGACTCCAATTAGAGCTATGGCAATGCGCTAGGCGATAAATGGTCAGAGCCAGATCAAGACAATGATGGTGGGAATGAAGGGGAAGGGAAGGGCAGAGAGGAGAAATGGTTCAAAGATACAACCAAATAGGACTTGGAGAGTATGTCGATGTGGTGACAAGGGTGAAGGGAGAACCAATGAAGACTCTCAAGTCCCCAGGTATGGCACGTGATATGCCAGTCACTGAGCTGGCAGATGAAGAGGGAGGAATGAATGCATGCTGTCATGCAGCCAGTCAGCATGCTCTCACCAAGTGCCAGTAGAGGACCCTGTGTTTGTAGCCAGCTGCCGGATTGTGGGCCATCAGGCAATCACCCACCCTGACTGCCTGTCTCCTCAATCACAAAATAAAATTGTTTTAAGAATCCAATACTGTCATTGTATTTAACAGTTGGTGTAGATATTCAGAAGTTTTCAGACATGACTTCCAGCCAAGATGGAGGCATAGGTAGATACACTGTGCCTCCTTGCACAACCAAAAGAAGGACAACAACATATTTAAAAACCAAAAACAACCAGAACTGCCAGAAATTCGAACTGTATGGAAGTCTAACAACCAAGGAGTTGAAGAAAAACATTCATCCAGACTGGTAGGAAGGCGGAGACAGGCAGCCAGGTGGAGAGGACTCCTAGCAAGGTGGTGGCTGGAGGACCAGGTGGTCCCTCATTTATGTCAGGATAAACTGGGAGGAGCTACTGGGGAATGAAGCAGACCACACAACCCAGGTTTCCAGCATAGGGAAATAAAGCCTCAAAATCTCTGACTGACAGTTTTCCTTTCCCAATGAAGGCCCAGACCCAAGGGGCTCCTTTAGTTGTATATTAGGTCCTTGACTGTGCTGATGGCCAGAGGCCAGGGACTTCCTCAGTCCCTTTGGATTTGCCTCTGTCCTTGGGTGTTTCCTCCTGAAGCTCTTCTTTGGGAGTTTCTGGTGCCTTGAACCATCTCATCTTTGTTTACCACTCCAAGGGGCAAAGCCAGGGCTGTCAGGTGGTTTGTGGACTCCCCACCCAGACTCTGCTCACCATCTAAAAATCCCTTCACTCACACATCATTTTTCAGTACTGGAGGTTTCTGTTTTGCTGTTCTTAGGTCTTTAGCTTTGAGGACCTCAGAGTCTCTGTCTTTGTAGCCAGTACAGCATAGATCCCCAGAAGTGGAGACTTTAGACCTTGAAGGCTGGGACATCTGTTGGATGTGAGCAAGAAGCCTGGTATTCACTGGTTCCCCACTGTCTCAAGCTCTTTAAGCGAAGTGAAGACTCAGCACTGGCACCTTGAAGGACCCTGCAAGGCCATCTGGGGCAACTATCCAATGAACAGGCACTAAGAGGGGTATTGCCTCACTGGAGGCTATACAGTGAATCACATGGCTGGCCCAGACCCAAGGGGCTCCTTTTCCAGACATTTCTTGGTACCAGGTCTTTTCTGCCAGGTGTTTGAGGTCCCAAAGCTTACATTTCCTGGGCTCCCACAGTGTGCTTAGCACAGGGCTAGTGCCTTGAGGGAACTGAGGGAACTGGGTTGGTCTGCTCCGAGGAATTCAGTTACAGGGTATGAGTGGTGAGGAGGGAGGCAGACAGGTATAATTGTATAGTTTGAACCTGATACTATCACCACCCCATCCCACTAGTGGTGCCCTAGGCCTCTCCTCACTTGGGCACCAAGTTAGGTTGATTCCTCCACTTTTCCACATTGTCTCTTCATTGGAATCTCATGGGGAGCTGTAAAATTACTCCTTAGAGAATCTGAATGATTGGCCTAGGTCAGGGGTGTCAAACTCATTTTCGCCAGGGCCCATATCAGCCTCACGGTTGCCTTCAAAGGGCTGAATGTAATTTCAACTCCTTAACAGTTAAGGAGTAGTACATTTATACAGCACTAAAATTATTTCAACCCTTTGAAGGCAACCATGAGGCTGATGTGGGCCCTGGTGAAAATGAGTTTGACTCCCCTGGTATAGGTAGTGGCCTGGAGGTTGGGTATTTTAAAAACTCCCAGGCGTTTCCAGTGTTCAGCCAGGTGGAGAAACATAGGGCCTGACTCCTGTGACTAAGGTTGTACCTGGGGAGGGGCCAGTTCCTATATCCCACCCTGGTAGCACAGCTGATCATGTGTGTGACCAGGGCTCTGGTGGAGTTTGTCAATTAGAGAGCTAAGCACCAACGCCAAGGGATACCTGGGAGCCCTGGGGTATAAGGAGCCAGGCCAGGAACTAGGGAAGATAGGTGGGGTGGGGTGGGATTACCTGGTGTCCTAGAGAGGTCTCCAACTTCCGTAATAGACCCACTCTAGTGCTAAACCAAACCAAGTTTTCATTTACTCCAAGATACCTTTGGTTGCAAGATGGTTTACTTCATGTCGTTAAGAAAGAAAACCCAATCTATATGTCATTGATTAAAAGGTGCATCCTGAGTTCAGAAATGTTTAAAAGTTGCTTCCAGCACTTGCCTCTTATAAATTGTGTTGCTATGAACATTGGGGTGCATAGGTTCTTTTTGGTTGGTGTTTCAAAGACATTGAAATTGAGAGCAGGTAGATGCCTATCAGTAAATGAATGGATCAAAAAACTATGGTACATTTACACGATGGAATTTTATGCAACAGGAAGAAAGAAGGAGCTCCTACCCTTTGCAACAGCATGGATGGAGCTGGAAAGCATTATGTTAAGCGAAATAAGCCAGGCAGTGAAAGACAAATACCATATGATCTCACCTTTAACAGGAACCTAAACAACAAAACAAAGAAACAAGCAAAATATAGTCAAAGACAATGAAATAGAGGACAGGCAGAAAGTGACCAGAGGATAGAGAAGACGGAGTTTCAGGGGAAAGGGGGAAAGGTTTACAGGAACAAAGTTAAAAGACACATGGACAAAAACTAGGGGGAGGGTGGTAATG
>PVIA01007545.1:0-82073 GCA_004024845.1 Tonatia bakeri | reverse complement strand
TAAAACAAAACCAAAAGAAACTAAGAAAACAACTAGAACAGGAAGAGAACCACAGAAATAGAGATTACATGGAGGGTTATCAACAGGGGAGTGGGGTGGGGAGAGAGGGGGTAAAGGTACAGAGAATAAGTAGCGTAGATGGTAGGTAGAAAATAGACAGGGGGAGGGCAAGAATAGTATGGAAAATGTAGAAGCTAAAGAACTTATGACACATGAACTAAACGGGGGGAATGTGGGTGGGAGAGGGTGTACAGGGTGGAGGGGAGTGAAGGGGGGAAATGGGACAACTGTGATAGCATAATCAATAAAATATATTTAAAAAAAGAAAAAAGAAAGAAATATATATAACCTGAATAGCCCCATATCAATTAAAGAAATTGAATTAATAAAAACTTTCTCACAAAAGTCCAGACCCACAAGTGAATTCCTCCAAGTATTTTGAAAGAAGTGTTACTAATTCTACATGGACCCCTCCAGAAAATAGAACATGGGAAACAGCCACACCGGCTCTCAATTTATGAGGCCAGCATTCTTCTGATATATAAACTAAGGTAAGGTACATTATGCCTTAAGAAATTTCATTTTAAAAGAAAACAAATGTGTAATAAAATGATCACTAAGTTTGGTTGTCTTTGGTATGATTTACCAGAAAAAAGTGAACACCAAAAGCTTACACAATATACATGCTACTTCGACCTCACTTAAAAGCAGTCTGAAAGCAGGCAGCTCAGAGCTGGTGGTGTGGCTTTCTGATACCATCAATGACCAAGGTGTCTTTTTCAATTCTCATCCAACTTCATCATGTGGCTTTTATGTAGCTTCATTGTCTAAAACATCCACTCATGGTTCAGCTAATATGTCCACAGTCTGGTCAAAGGAAGGAAGAGGGGAATAAAAGCATTTCTCTTCCTTTTACAGATACTTCCCGGAAGTTCTTCACCACACTTAGCTTATATTCACAAAAGGTAGCCACTAAGCTGTATCCAGCACAGAGGGCATGGGAAATAGATAGTCTTTTACTCCAGGTATCAGTGTCTCAGGCTAAAAACAAAGGTCCCATAAAAAGGAGGTATGGGCAGCTAGGAATCTCAGCTACAAATAAGCTGACCTCTTTGAATGTGTAAATTTAGATATTTCTTGATAAAGTCGGTTTCAGTATATAGTTTCATGATGTGTGTATCTCCCATGAAAAAGTTAAGAACTGTTTGGAAAAACAAAGCATGAGAGGCCAAAAGCTTTGTTTATGAATAGGACAGTCCGATCAAAAGGTAAGTTGGGGCAATAGGGGACCAAAGAGTAAGTTGGGTATTTTTCATTATCAGTCATCTGCCCACCCCCTCTCTCCCCAACTCTGCTTTCAACCTGTATGGAATTTCTTCATGTGCCATCCTTGTGTTTTCTGTTCTTTTTGCCTAGAACATTTTCCTGATAAATTTCTTCTCATAATATTTTGTGCTTATATTCATCATACTTTATCTGTGTCCTACCTTCTATACTGCATGATCTGCAAGTACAGAAGCCCTACCTGGTTCAATGCTACTATCCAGATTGTCCTGGATTATAGCAGGTGAGTGAACATGGGCACACATACACAATGCCATGAATAAACAACTTTTGTGCTATTCACAGCCATTTGAGAGCTCAGCCCTACTTCTACTTAATACATTGTTGTAGTTATAACAGCATGCAAGCAAAAGAAATCATGTAAATCCATTTCTTCAACCAAAATCTTGTCTTAACTTGTGAGGCAGAGCTCTTTGAAGTACATTGCACAGGCAGTGGTGTTGAATTCAGAATGAATCTTCAAGCTGAGGCTTAAAAGGTGTGTGGTTAATTTGATGTAGTCCCATTTGTTTATTTTTTCTTTTGTTCCCCCTGCTGGAGGAGGTATCAGAAAAAATATTGCTATAGGAAATGTCCAACATTTTACTGTCTATTTTTTCTTCTAGGGTTTTACAGTTTTGAGTCTAACATTTAAATCTTTAATCCATTTTGAGTTTATTCCTGTGTATGGTTTAAGAAGGTGGTCTAGTTTCATTTTTTTGCAGGTATCTGACCAATTTTTCTAACACTATTACTGAATAGACTATCTTTACCTCATTGTATGTTTTGCCTCCTTTGTCAAGTATTAATTGACTTTAGAGATCTGGGTTTATTTCTGGGCTCTCTGTTCTGTTTTATTGACCTATCTGTCTGTTTTTATGCCAGTACCATGGTGTTTTGATTCCTCTGGCCTTTAGTATAGTTTGATATCAGGTAGAGTGATTCCCCCAACTTTGTTGTTCTTTCTCAAGATTTCTGTAGCTTGAGAAAGAACAACAGGTCTTTTGTGGTTCCACATAAATTTTGGACTATTTGTTCTACTTCTGTGAAATAGTCCATTGGTATCTTGAAAGGAATTGTGTTGAATGTATTGATTGCTTGGCATAGTATGGACATTTTAATGATGTTAATTCTTCCAATCCATGAACACAGTATATTCTTCCACTTATTTGTATCTACTTCAGTTTCTTTTTTCAGTGTCTTGTAATTTTTCAAATATGCATTTTTTACATCCTTGGCTTAATTTATACCTAGGTATTTAATTTTTTTTGAAGCTTATGAATGGAATTGTTTTCTTAGTTCCCCTTTCTGATATACAAATGCAACTCATTTCTAGATATTTATTTTGTATCCTGATTCTTTACTGAATAATTGATCAGTTCCTGTATTTTTTTTGGCAGAATTTTTAGGGTTCTCTATATACAATATCTTGTCATCTGCACATAAAGACAGCTTTACTTCTTCCTTTCCAATTTGGATGCCTTTTATTTCTTCTTATTTTCTCATTTCTATGGCTAAGACTTTCAGGACTAAGCTGAATAAGAATAGTGAAAGTTTCTGCATAGTGAAGGAAACAATCAACTAAATGAAAAGACAACCCACTGAATAGGAGAACATATTTGCCAATGATACATCTGACATGGGGTTAATACCTAAAGTTTATAAAGAACTTATAAAACTCAACACCAAAAAACCAAAAAAATAAACAATCCAATTAAAAAATGAGCAAAGAACCTGAGTAGAAACTTCTCCAAAGAGGACATACAGTAGGCCAATAGACATATGAAAAGATGCTCAATATCACTAGCCATCAGAGAGATGCAAATTAAAAACCACAATGATGTATCAATTCACGTCTGTCAACAATACATCAACAAACAAGTATCAGTGAAGATGTGGAGAAAGAGGAACCCTCATGCACTGTTGGTGGGAATACAGATTGGTGCAGTCGCTGTGGAAAGCAGTATGGAGTTTCCTCAAAAAAGTGAAACATAGATCTGCCTTATGATCCAGCAATTCTACATCTGGGAATATGCACATCCAAAGAAACCTGAAACACTAATTCAAAAGAAAATCTGCACCCCTATGTTCATTGCAGCATTACTTATAATAGCCACATTTAGAAGCAGCCCAAATGTCCATCAGTAGATGAGTGGATGAAAAAGCAGTGGTACATTTACACAATTGAATGCTACTTGGTTATAAAAGAGAAGGATATCTTACCCTTTGCAACAGCATAGATGGACCTGGAGGACATCACTAAGTAAAAGAAGCCAGTCAGACAAAAACAAGTACCTTATGATATCACTCACATGTGGGATCTAATGAATAAAATGAACTAATGAGTACAATAGAGATGAACTCATAGATGGAGAGCAGGCTGACAATTGTCAGGGTTGAGGGGCATGGATAGATTGATCAAAAAACAATTAAAAGGAGAAAAGAGTCATGGATGTAGAGAACAGTGTGGTGATTGCCTGGGGGGAGGGAGTTAGGGGACAGTGGAGGAGGGTGTGGGGGAATAAATGCTGATGGGCAAAGACTTGACTGAGGTGGTGAACACACAATACAGTGTACAGGCAATGTGTTGTGGAATTTGCACCTGAAGCCTATACACTTTTGTTGACCAGTATCACCCCAATAAATTCAATAAAAAGGAAAAAAGATGTGTAGTTATGTCCTGCCACTTGTCAGCTATTCAGGTTTGATGAAGTCAGTCTCTGTTAGCTGTTCTTCAAAATCCACTCTCCATTTCTTCCTAAGGCATACGACTGGACTATATTTCTCAGCTGGTCTTATAGATTTTTCATGTGACAGAGTTCTAGCCAATAAATGTAAGTGGAAGAGATGGATGCCACCTCCATGCTTGGCCAGTAAAAACCTGTAAGCTCTGTCATCTACCACCACATTTGCCGCATCATCCTTCATGCCCTTTCTGACAAACCCAGGGAGGAACAGCCATGGTAGCATTGAGTGCTACATTTTGGAGATGACAGTCACTTGAGACTTGGTTTCTAAATGTCAGCATGAAGAACAGTCCCTTCTGATAGTGAATGAGCCCAGATCAAAGGAATGCATTTCTTGTTTTCTCATCCACTAAATATTGAGCATTTATTTGTTGCAGCATTTGGGCTAACCCTTACTAACAGAGGGAATATGATATATATAAATCTTAGCAGAAAGCCTGGCACCTTGTATGAAACAAAAGTACCAGTTACAGTTATAAAAGGGTTTGGGTGAAAAACGGGAAGTAAATGTCCTTTAAAAACTAAGAAGTGCTGTGCAATGTCATATATTTTGGAGCTTTGTTTCCTGGCTAGTTATAAGAACTCATGAAATCTTACTACTGTGAAGTCTTTCCTTCGGAAGTGGAGTTAAGCTTTCCCTGACCACTTTCACATTTCACTTCTAACCTTCACTCCACACACACTCACACACAGCCCTCTTATACTGGATTTGTTTGCATCTTTATATGCTTTTAAATACCAATTGGCAATTTAGGCTATTCATTTTATAGTATAAGTTTATAAAAGGCAAATGTATAACTTAGTGGAATGCTACCAAGTTAGGCCAGTGACCAAAACAGGTATATCCTTTTGAAAATGCTATTAATAATGGCAGAGATTCAGAACTGCAAATGCAGTGAAAGATTATTTACTAAGTAAAATGAAAAATCACACATGGTGCATATCTGTCCTAATGAGCTCTTACTCCAAGGTTTTAAACATAGTCACAAATCCACAAGCAGGAGAGGAGGAGTAAAGTAATTGTAATCACTGTTTCTTCCACTTACAGGGAACAAAAAATCCAACTGTTCAACTTCTGGCTTCCTTGGCCAATGTTTCTTACCAGCCCCTGTGTTCATTTCAAAGCATTAGTAATGCCCAGAATATGTCTGTCCATTTCGACTAATGAGCACACTGAAGTTCACAGACAGCTTGAACAGATTAGTCATCTGCATTTGAATGCCTGTGCTGATGATTGTACATCCATTAATGCATTGCTGGAGTACATCTGCATAACTTTTCATGTTGAGAAGAATTAGGCTTTACTTATCAAGTTTTAGCTGTCATATGTGGCTTTTAAAAACTGCACAAGTCGAGGTATCCTAAAAACAAAACTGACCATGATAGAAGGCATGATAAGTTTCTCAAGCCTTTTGCCTTCTATATTTCTTCTGACATTGTTCCTTGTTTTTTTAGGTAGGGGTAACATCATGTTACTTTTATTTGAAACTTTTTATAAGTTAGAATCTGAATGGGTATGTTGTGTTGTGTTATTGTTCAATATGTGCTAATTAACGCAGGTTATAAAGAAAGAATTAATATAATGCTCTTATGAGAATGAGGATTAGGTAAAAGTCTTTGTATGTTAAAACTTGCAAAGCTGTATGCTATATTTCAAAACACATGAAGACCAATCATTCATTCACTCATTTATTCGTGCCACAAGTGTTTTCAGCCTCCCGCTAAATGTCAGATACCACGCTCAATGCCCAGGACACTGAGATGAACAAGACACAGTCACTATCCCCAAGGAACTCCAGCAGAGACACAGAGTTCAGTATCATAAGTTATTGAAAATGAATATAAGGTATATCACATTTGAACATTTAATGCAGAATTCATTTTACCTTTGGCTGTATGATAAGCATTATTAAAAATGATTTCAAGGTTGTTTTGTGGTCTTTTTAAAAGTCTGATGAAAGAAAAAATTGTATTTGCCAAACGGTCATAACTGAAAGGGAGTGCACAGATAATTGGGTATACTGTAAGAAATCACACAGATGTTGTGGGAAAACACTGTTTTATCAAACCTGGTGTTTTGTAAAACCATGTTAGAATTTACCCTTCATTCATTAATTAATCCACTCACCAAATTGGTATTCATTGATTTCTAAGTGCTTACTATCTGGACGGTAAGCTCCAAGTGTCCTGGCCTTTGTCGTCTGTGCTCCTCAGTGGCACATGACAGCATCTTGACGTGTGCTCTTCTGAATGAATGTTGAAAGAACTCAGGGCAACTGATCAGATTCTGACTGTATCCTGCTGCCTGAGCATGGCTCCTACCCACACAGCCTCATCTGGAACTGGAGGTAATGCTATCCCTGTGACTTACACACTCTGAAGAAAATGGAACAGTTTCATCAAATGAATGGACCTAGAAGAGGGATATTGTCAGCAAATCATGGAGATAAAATAGACTGTAACTCCAAAACTTTAATATGACTTCTTTCCCACTGTATATATACAAATGTGTATATATACATATGCACACATAAAAGCACTGAAGATTGTTATTAATGATTTAAAAAACAAAACAAGTATTACCCAGGTTTGGGGAGCCTCCCAGATTTCCAGTCTGTTGCTTTTCAAAATGTCCCTTTATTACTAGTATTGTTCATATTATTATAAACCAATAGGAGAGTACCTCTATTTAACATTCAGTAAAACTCAAATAAAAATGATCATTGTAACACCAAAGACCAGGAAAATCAATTACACTTTGGATATGCCTAAATCGTCCTTTAATTTTTTAAGCATGACTAAAACCAGCGTATGATGGAGATAGGCTTAAAATATCTGTGTTTATTTTGAGAGCAAGTACTGTACACTATAATAATTTAATATGCCACAGCAACATGTAAAAGAGAGTTGAAACCTATTGTGGTAAATTTCTATTTCAGTATACAAAACTGTATTGTTGCAAAACAAAGCTGACGCCTAGAAAACTTGTTCTACACGGTTCCTTTATGGTAAACGTTGTTGAAATAAGAGGCATCCTCTAATTTAAAAAAAGAAAGAACATGTGTCTTATTAGAAAAGTCGAAATGGAATGCTCTAAAAACATTCTTGCTATGTCCACTACTCTCAAGTTAAGGATCTCAAGGAAGTGTTTCTTTTGTCCAAAATGTGATAGTAAGATTTCTCAACTTGATAGAAAAAGTCCAGTTCTGTGAATTAGTACTGCAAGTTTGCAAAGATGAAAAGGCACGGGAGTCATAATGGAAAAACTTCGGACTTGAGTTTGGAAGTGGTCGATTTGGACCTCCTAGACTAGGCCATGTGCAGCTTCAGGTGGGGCCGCGACCCTCAGGTCACCAGTTCCAGTTGTCCTCTTCCTCCTCTTACTGCCCTCATTAAGTGCCTTCAACTGCTGCTGGCCAACTGATGTCCTTGGTGGACACTTGCTCTCCGGGGTCGCCGGACTTCACAGATTTTTGACACTCACTTTAGCAACACATCCTGCGGATCCCTGAGGGGATCTGCTCCTGACCCCCAGGCCCCGGGGATGGTGGCCCCTTGCGAGGTGGTTTAGGAGCCTAGGGAGGCGAGCTCCGACGTCCGAGAAAAGCAACTCCCGGGTTCCGGGACTCGCTTTCCTGGCTTTGAAAACTTTCCAGCGCGCGTGCCACGGCGACGCGCAGCGGCCGAGTAAGACCCACGCGGCCCGCGCCTCCCGCGGGGAACTTTCCTGCCTCTCGGCTGCCCGGTTACTCTCGCTTTCCGACGCGCCTCCCCCTGGGCTCGTGCTCCTCCAGCCAGCTCCCTCCCTCTTGGCGAGGACAGTCCCCGCGCCGCTGCTCTGTTCTCTCACTGCCCGGGCCCGGCCGAATGGCGGAGGAGCCCCTCTCCCTGGGCACCTTTCAGCTCCCAGGCGTGTTGCTTTTCCAAATGGCCCAGCCCCGTCCCAAGCCTTGATTGCCTGCGAGCGAGGCACCGAGCCCCGGAGGCTCCGAGCGGGGCGGGGAGGGAGGAGGGGACCCGCCTCGAGGAGCCGGAGGTTGCCTGGAGCCGACTTTTCGCCAATGGTCCAAAGCGACATGTCCAAGTCGCCTCCCACAGTGGCGGCTGCGGTGGCGCAGGAGCTCCCGATGGAACTGCTAGAGAACGCGGCGCCCGCGGGGGCGCTAGGAGCGGCGGCACAGGTAGCGACAGCGCCGCGCCTTCTTTCTTTGTGAGCCGCGGAGCGCAGACCTCCGTCTAGCCCGCGCCTCCGCTGCTGGGATCCCTCGCCTCGCTGCTCCCTCCTGCGTGGGTCTCCTCGGCCACCTCCTCCTCCTCTCGCCCGCGCTTTGCTACCCACTTTCTTCTCCTGGCGCTGGTGACCCTACCCCTGTTCGCCTTGCCCTGGCTCTTCTCCGGCTTCCATTTTTCTCTGCTTACGAAAATCCAGTGGGAAGGGGCGGGAGCGACCTCCTGGTCTACCGAGGCAGCCCTCAGGCTGCTCAGGTCTGCCCTCCTCGCCCCTTCCTTCCCCGGGAGGCACATGGAGAGACATGAACCAGGCTAGCGGACTGGACCTGCTCAAGATCGTGAGTCTGGGTGGGCGGGAGGGGCTCCGCTTCCCGCAACTCGGGCTCCCACGCCGACCCTTATGGAGGAGCTCTGAGCTGGGGTGGGAGCGGGGGCCATGTGATGGCGTGGGAGGCTGGGCCCCCGACTCCCGGGAGCAGCCCCGCTGCCCTCCGCATCTGGTGCACCACGCTGCCTTGACAGCTCAGCTCCCCTCAGGGCACTTGCCGGGTTCGCCTAGACCCTTGTTCCTTTCTTTTAAGAAGAGAGCCATCTGGGGCCGCGAAAGTTTTAATTTTTCCATTCCCCCCCGTCCAAAATGTTAGCTACTTCAGTGAGCTGCAGGAGCACCTTTTTCTCCGATGTTGAGTATTAGTGGTTTCTAGAAAAATTCCGGTTCGCTGCTGTTGTGAAATCGGAGATGTCATTTGTAGGTGTTGGGTAATGAGAAGGTGGCTTTACGTAAGGCTTTGGCAGGTACGGTGTGGATTACAGACACCTCCAGATCTCCGCTGTAGGAGTCTCTCAACTTTTATCCCGGCGGGGAAATGACTTAAGAATCCTAGCTGTGGGGCCGCTCGGCTAGTGATTGAAGGAGTGAGGGTTTCGTTTCAAACATCATTTTGGAGAAATGCCTCTACTTTGCTAGGTTGTTGATTTCAAGCCTACATTTGCTAGATTGTAAACTGTGGTAAGGTTATAATTTTTGTACTTATATAAAATTTGTAAATATATAACTGAATATATTTTATATTTACATAAATACACGAGAATATGCTAGCATGTTTATTTACTGTACCCATGGGCGAGGAGTGGGAGAGATAATAAAGGTGACAAATGTTTTGCTGCTCTTGTGGCTTCCAGAGGTGGTGGAAATTGGCTGCTCCAGATATCTGGGTCCTGTTCATAATGGTAGTTCCAGTGGCATAATCACGGGGCTTTACAGAACTTGCTTTTACTGCTGGGAAATGCACGTGCTAACTTAAAATACATAATTCCCTTTGATTTGGGGTGGAGAAGGAATGCAGAAACCAGGAACTTGTACAATCAGAAATCCATTTCTTTCACAGAGGTAAGACGATGTTATACTGCTCTGGCTTTTGGCTGTACAGAGTGGGGACATGTCACTAACCACCTAGGTGAGCATCTCGCCTCAGCCAGAGGAGCTGAATTCTTCGTTCTAGACTCCCGATTTTACAATAGTCAGTCACTTACCAGGTTGGATGAGGGTGAAAAATGTTCTCATAGACCCCCAGCATGGGTATTCCATGAAGAAGGTCTTGAATATTGATAGAGGAAAGGATTTTTAGACCTTCTTTTCTCTTTGATCTTCCCTCCAGGGATTTAAAAAATTTTTTTTTCATTCTTATGATAAGAATAGAGTTTCTGAATTTTTGAAGATCAAAGTTAGGGCTGACAGAAAGCATGCCTGCATTCAGATAAGAGATACTAATTTATTTAGTTAAACAAATAGTTTAAAAAGTAAGTCAACAAATACTTATTGTACAGCTGCAATGTGGAAATAATTTAGATGTGAATTTCTGCCTTCTAAAGAATTAACATTCTAGTCGCTGCAAGTATGACAACTGTGTGACGAGTGTGGCATGGGTCTGTAAGAGAAGCCAGAATCTTATGTAGTTTCCCAGGAGAAAAAGATCACAAATATTGTATTTGGAATAACCTGTAAGGACTTCATAGAAGAGGGAGCATTTGAGAAGAGACTTAAAGGGTGGATTAGATTTCAATAGAAATTTTCAGAGAGATGGATGGGAACTAACTATATAGGAAGTAAAGTCACAGAAGCTAGAAGTCTTAAAGCAGATATTTATAATCCCTAGTTCAAAAAGAGTGTGGAAAGTTACAGGTTGGGCACAGTTAGGCTTAAGATTGACAAGGCAATTCGAGCCCACATCTTGGAATCTTTGAAACTTGCAGTGTATTAAACAATAAAGGATGGGATTCAGTGAAGGAACCATGTAACAGCTCACTCTGAAGAGTCACCTGGGAAAGTTCTGGAAGGTAATGTGGAGTCTGAAGAATCCAGAGGTAGAGCTAAGCGAAGGGAAATTAATAGAACAGTTTGAACAAGAGGTATTAGGCCTAAACTAAATAGAGAGAAAAGTTCATGGATATGACAAGTCTACTTTGCAAGGACTCAATCCACAGTAATTGGCAAGCAACTGCACAGATACTTGAGAGGAAGGAGAAAGGGAGGAATGGACATTCTAAGCAGGTAAGAGGCGTAAATATCCAGCTTCAGCAGCATCCATCTTCTTGCTTTCTCTACCTTCCGAAAACGAAAGCAAGTATGCTTGAATTGTGTTTGTAGCACACCCATTCTTTGAGGGAAACGCTGCCTTGTTTATTTTCTGTCTAGTAAATCATGGCATCATAGGGCTGTGAGCACTTGCCAAAGGCATCTTTTCCATCTTTCTAGACAGTCTAGCAGTGACACTGAATGAGGACAGGGGGTGTCTCGGGAGCATCCCTCTTTTTGTGACATCAAGTAATCATAATTTTACTTAGAAACGGAATTTTCTTTGGCAAAGGGTACCTCTTAGCCATTGTCGTGTTTTAAGAACCCTTTCTATTTTACCTCTGGATTATATTGCAAGTTTGGCATGAACAAAGCAACAGATCTAGATTCACAGGCTCTGCTCATTTTCCTTCTTTCTGTCAATAATCCTGGTTGGGGGGGAGCACTTTCAAACATTCCAACCCCTCCCCTCCAGCACACCGTGATAAACAAAATGGATATATTACTCATATGAGACATGAGCTGCAGTCTAACTGCAAATTCTTGAAAGTTCTAATGTAAGCAAATTGCACCCCCTTTTCAGTAACCTGTTGAACAGTTTCACTGCAAACTTGGCCACAGTCTACCCTCAAAGTCAAGGTGCTAATTTTGGACTCTCCCTCCAAAGCTCCAAATCTGTGCTGTCCACTACGGTAGCCACTAGCCACGTGTGGCTTCTGAGCTCTTGAAATGTGGCTCATCTAAACAGACAAGTGCTATGCACCAGACTTCAGACTCAGAGACTTAATATAAAATAAGGAATATTCACCATCTTATTAAAATTTTAATATTGATTACATGTTGCAATGATAATATTTTGTATATATTGAGTTAAATAAAATATATTATTATAATTAATTGCACTTGTTGTCATTGAGCTTTTTAATGTGGCTAGTAGAAAATGTCAGCTACATATGTAGCATGTGTTACATTTCTATTGGACAGTGTTATTTTAAACGATGGCACTGGTAGTTCTCCAGGGAGTTGACTAAATCATGTATGAAGGCTGGGTGGATGGGCAACAGATGAAAGGGGCTGAGAATAGAATGGTGACAGAGGAGGAAGTAGACGAGAAACCAGGGCAGCATCTCAGCACTTCAGGCCTCAAAGAGATTGTAGCTGGCACCTCCAGTCACACCTGAAAATGAACAGACAGTAACCAGAGGGCCTGTTTGTTTTGCTCCTAGCAACAGAGCCCAGCTGCTTCCACCCCAGCTGAGTTTGCCAGATGCTTTCAAGCCTGTTGTAGTAATACAGCCTGGTAATGGCAACATCCTGACCCCGTAGCAGGGAGCTTTATCTGAAAAGAGCAGCAGCCATTCTTCAGTGGCTCTTACACCGTGTCCATACGGTTTGCCAGAAACATTCGGAGGTCTGAGGTGTAACCGCCTTCTGCAGTCTCCGAACATAAATAATGGTCGTGGTCCTGTGTTTTATGTTTTGCTAAAAGCCTCAGTCCTCACCCCCGCCAGTTTTCTCTTGAATGGCATTTTTGTTCTGGTGTCACATGAACGAGATTTAAAAGCATGCCAATGAGAATTTCTGAGTGTATTTTAAACTGCAAAATATGATATCTGACTATTTGAGTGATTTGAGATTTAGTCAATCTTGTAGTTTTGTGTTTTTCTTTTCTTCTTTCTTTTTATGTAAACACTTAGTTTACCTGTTGCTGCATCTAATTTTGTTTTTTTTTTGAATTATACAGTGTGTCAGCCTTGGTCCTTTCAAGAAAGACTGAAGAAAATATGTTAACCCTGTAGGGGGTTGTGGCACTCTTTAATCTTGGGACTGTGGGACATATCTATATCTTGCAAATAATATACTTACTTTCACAATTACAGGGAGTTAAAATTAATTATAACACCACTTCAAGTAAATGGGCCCATCTTAGGGTTCTTTCCAAGCCCGGCTGGAGGCAGACTGTGACAAGGGCAAGGTTGGCGCCTGGCCCTCGCCAGCCCTCCCTGCCCCTGCATGTCCCCCCTCGGCATTTCTCTGCTTCCTGACCTCATCCCTCTTCCCTTCTCTACTTGCCAGACCAGAGAAGAGCTTGTGTATGCTGCCTCTTTTTAAAAAAATCTTCACCTGAGAACAGGGTTTTTGATTTGAGAGAGAGACAGAAACACCGATGTGAGAGGGAAACTCAATCATGGACCAGCCATCTCCCTACTATACTCGCCCTGACCAGGGATGAACCTTTTGGTGAACGGATGGTGGTCCAACCATCTGAGGCACCCAGCCAGGACTTTAGGCTGCCTCTTGATTCCTTTCTGCTTTTGTGTAAACTAATCCATCTAGAAAACAATGTATGTTTCCGTCTTTCTAGGGAGTTATACTTCTCTCCTAGTAAGGGGTCTGACAATCTTATTTTTACTAAACTATTGGTAAGTGAAATTTCATGTCTTATTCCTCTATTTTTTGGCTTTGTTTTCTTTGGACCATAAGGTGAGGGAAGTCCTCGGTTCAAAGAAATACATATCAAAGAATGCTGATCAAGAGGGATAAACCTAATTTTAGACATCAGCTTTATGCTCACAGGGAACAGTTTGTAGCTTGGAGAGCTGTTACCAAATCCATGGATCACAGAGGTGACATCGTTCCCAAAGCTGCCCCAGGGGCTGCCGGGCCAGCCTTGTGTGTGCTGGTGGGCTGGTCGCCACTGAACAGGCAACTTCTACAATTAACTACTACTGTCTAACTGCAATCATACAGAAATTGGATTTTAGCTACCTGCAGAAACGTAAATATTTACTGCTGATTTTGAGCCTACAGTTCTGTTTTAAAAGTTATTTTGTATCAACAAAGGCATTCATTTATATGATGAATGTTGGATATCTTTTTAATATGTCATTTATGTATTGGTGGGCATTTCTTAATTTTTTTAATTTCTGAAATCTTAGCTTGGTTGATATTTTAGAAGTAAAGGAATTTAGATACACAGTTTTCTTTTTTCCTTTTTGCTGTGGTGATAATTTGTTTTTATTGATTAGCATATAACTAGTAGGCAATTAGTGGAAATTACTGACTTTTTGGTCTGTGTTTCAAGAAGGACTTAGAGGTCTGCATGTGTCAGGGAGAGATCGTGGGTTACACATTTCACTCTGGCCAAACCCTTTCTTCTTTCCCTTTTATATCTTGAAACCTGGGTGACTCTGATTGTTAACTTTTTTCTGTATCAGATGTTCATGTATTTGCTGTTGCTAAAAAGATATTTTAAAAACCCATTGATCATTAAAGTAGCTGCATTTGAAATAGCACCTTAACTAAGAAAACTAGACTTCTTTCTGTTCTTTTTCCATTTGGAGGAGGTTTGGCCTTTACTTTTTTTTGTTTGAAATTTCTTCAGATATAACACTCATCCTTCTTTTCAAAGATTTAGAGTAACTACAAAACAAATAATTCCAGCAAGATGGACTTAATTTTAAATATGCATTGGATTAAATGAAACTTCTTCTTTAACAGCAGCATAAATTTTCACTAATATTTTAAAAGTGCATAAAAATGTACTCTTCAACCATGTTAATATCATCTCCCAGAACATTCACATGTATTCCAGAAGATGTTTAATTCTTTTTCTGGACCCTGGATATTTTTATTAAAAATAATTAGTCATTGAGTAGTGACTCTATAGTTAAAAATAAAAAGAGAAGACAGTAGAAGAGAAATTACTGCTGAAATTAGTGAAAGAGCAGAATAGAAGTAAAATTAAGCATCTCTATTTATTTTGGCTTTTAATAAATATGATCTATAATGAGTAGAAATTTGCTCTAACTCTATTAAGGCATGAACAAATTAGTAATTTGTATAAATCATTTACGGCCATACCACCCTAAATGCACCCGATCTTGTCTGAATAAATCATCCCTCATAAATTTAAGTGATTAAAGGACAATATATTTTTCTAAAAACTATCACCAGTGTGCAAGAGATTCAGTGTACCATGGCTTTGTGTGTGTGTGTGTGCAAACTATATCTTTGTACAGTTGAAATCTGTAATAATCCAATGTAAATACATTACATGGATAGCTAAGTATACATGAAATAATGTTTGTGGACAGTATCTCAGGAGCCTAGAAAAATTAATGTGATTTAAAAAAATTCATTTAATGTCTCGCAGAGAACTGTAGCCTCCCCTGTGACAAGGTCTTAAACACTGTGTGGTTCTCGTGGTGCCTGTTGTGCTATTGTGAACAGCCATGAGAAAGCTTGTACACCAAAGCAGCTGACTAGTAAAATGCATTTATCATTAGAAATCTGGAACAAGTAGCAGTAGAATTTCAAAAATGCCCTTTCCACCCATTTCAACCCGGTACTGGAAGGACACTTTATATCGGGATGAGATTTTATTTTTTCAAAGACAATTTATGCTCTTCATGCAGAAAATTAGTGTATTTAACATATATCCCCCCAAAAAACATTTTTGGGTCATAAGTATCTTTGCATATAGAATAATGTGTATTTTTTAATTTTAAGGAAATTTTCATACTTTATTTAACATTGTTAGGACTTGGAAGAAACTTCTGTCTAAATCTTTACATAATAATTGGAAAAGGAAGAACATTGTTGAAAGAATGTTATTTTTCAACAGTTTACTGAAAAATGTTTACACAAGTAAGAAGAATAAGCTGTTAAGTGAGGAGAACCTTGTATAATACATTATGAAAGCCCAGCCCAGATGATCTTTCCTTTTATGAAGTTGAGAGGTAATTAAATGCCATGGAAACACATTTGTATTATATAAATCCCTTAGATACTTGGAAGAGAGCAAATACATTTAAGAAAATTTTTGCTTTAAGATTTATCCCACCCTGTTGCTGATTGCAAATGTATCTTACTTACTCATAACACAAATGTTTGTACTGTAATGGATTTCAGCTTGCCTAAGTGCTACGTGTATTATGGTTTATATTTCCATTTTAATGAAAACCATGTGAGTATATAAAATAAGACAGAGCAGCATTTTTAAAACCTGAATATGGTGATTTTGAAAACATAAATTTTGCACATTCTGATAGTCTAATGAAATCTCTGTGAACCTAATTATTCTAAACATGTTACACTTCAGCCCAGTTTTCCCCCACCCTACCAGCCCTAATGTGGGTATTGGTTTTTTCATATATTGTATTGAGTCCTTACCATGTGACAGGTCTTATACTAAATGCTATCAAGTACATTATTTCATGTAACACTTAAAATAACTGAGAGGTAAGTGTTCCTATCTCCATTCGAGGATGAGAAGACCGATTCTTGAGCAGGTTGGAGAATGTGTTCAAGGCCGGCCGTAGCAGGACCCCAGCCTCTGTGTATTTAACCGTAAAGTTCAATGGTGGACTATCTTTCACTTATATTTTAATGTGAAATATTCAAAATAACTTCATCTATGATGAGCTATTTTTCGTCAGTATTCTAACATTCAGTGTTCACAGTTACTTTAGTTCATTCTCGGTGCTCTCGGTATAAACTGTAGCTATAGTAGTAGCAGCAAGTTCATTTGCACATCGGGTTGGCCAAACAGTTCATTTGGTTTTTTTCCATAAGATGGCTGTAGTCGTGCTTAATTTTCTTTAACATTATAGAAAACAATTCATTAGATTGTACTGTGACGGCTGTCATATCAGCGTGCATTAAAAAAATATCAAAATTGGTGAATTTTTGTAGCCATTTTCATATTGAAGATGGAAGAAAATATGCAACAGTTTGGCATGTTATGCCTTATTATTTCAAGAAAGGTAAAAACACAACTGAAATGCAATAAAGAGATTTGTGCAGTGTATGGAGAAGATGCTGTGACTGATCGAACATGTCAAAACTGGTTTGCAAAGTTTCATGCTGGAAATTTCTCACTGGACAATGCTCCACAGTTGGGTAGACCAGCTGAAGTTGATAGTGATCAAATCAAGACATTAACTGAGAACAATTAAACTTATACTGTGTGGGAGATACCTAACATACTCAAAATATCCAAATCAATAAAGTTATTGGTGACAATGAAAAATGTGTCTTTTATTTTACAGAAAAAAAACCATACAGGCTTTTTTGGTCAACTCAGTATGTCTGTGTTTGCCCCAATTCTGTTATTGAAACAAATTGTCTTACCTTTAATGTCCTGTTCTTACAGGCTTATTTTTTCAATATTATTATTTCATAAAATTTATTTTTCTTACCTTCTCAGGAAAATCACTAAGTTATTAAAGAGCAAGATTTTCACATCACATTTAAACATTGCAACCGTGGGCCAGAATATTTTACAAAGTATTTGAATTTCATGTGATTCGCCACCACTTACGTAGTTATTTCAGCATCTCTCAAAGCAATGTCCACATCCATACAGAAATATGAAGAACTAGCACCATGCTTCATTCATGTTCCGACTAGACATATGGATGAGGATATGAATTTAAAGGCAGTCAGAATTCATATTGCAGAATGTTCTTCAGCCACCACATGCAATTTTTGCAAGTACCACTCCAATAAACGAGCTCCTGTGGAATTACAAATTAAACCCGAAAAGAAGCACGAAATGGGTGCTCAGCGCCACTGGGCAACAACATTTCATTCTGCATAAATCTGTTGCTTTCCTGCTGTATGAGAGTTTTGACAAGTTGCCTTTCCCCTCACCTCACTGCTGCTGCCCAGGCCCTGCTGCACTTAAATACTTATTTTTAAAAACTTTATCTTTATTGGCTTTTGCCTCTTGACAACAGATATGATAAAAACATGAATCGTTTTAATTCACTGGTTATTAAATGCTTTGTCTAGAAATTTTTCTTCCCTCTACATCAGGGGTTTGTGATTTCTCCAATAATAACTTAATAATGCGCACATGATAGCAATTCATTCCTTGTTTTGGTCTTTGGCATTTTCTAGAACTGAGCCTGGGTTCCTATGAGAGGGTCTAACAATAATCTCATTTCCCTCCTTTTGTTTTAGTCATATGGAAAAGGAGCTAGAAGGAAAAACAGATTCAAAGGATCCGATGGAAGCACGTCCTCTGACACTACCTCAAATAGTTTTGTCCGTCAGGTAAGGAGGCTCTTAAATTCTGTTTTGGAGAGTATATTTTGGTGAGTTGCATTTTCTTTAAGGGTGGTTTTATACCATCATCCTTAAAATTTGTATAGTATTGTATTTACTTTGAGTTGACGTGTGCTGTTTAATGTCATAATTAAAATGTTTAAATTTTAAATGAGACAGTAATAATTACATTCTTTACTGAAATTTGGGCAAATAGAAGTGTAGAATTCCTTGCAAAGGATTTCTTCTTGACAGAATGAGTGAACTCTAACAGAAATGATTACAGGGTTTGGGAGGTTTTTTCAGGGATGGGCAGCCCGTGGGCATGCATATCACCACCTGTGAAGTTGGGATACTGGTATTTCTCTAGCGTGAGTTGTCTTTTCCCCAGCATTTCCAAATGTCCCCTGGCATTTGGCTTGTAAAAAAGACACTTCACGGTTTTGATGGTCAAGGCTACTAGGGTTGGGTAGAACGTGAGATATCATTGTGATGTGATGTAAACAGCCTTCGGAGATGTAGCATTTCTTTCAGAGAAGCATGTGGTATATTCCTGCTTAGCAGTTTGGAACTGTCCCCTGAACGGGGAGTGTCAAGATGCCTAACTTATAAACACTCATATTATATATATGGTAACAGAAAGGACTTTAACTACCAGCGGAGGAACACTGGCAGCCAGATCTCTGAGGATAATAGGTTGCATGTGGAGACTACAGTCTCACGTCAGGTGTAGGTGAGCATGTCTCTTTATTTAACACTTGTCAGTGGAGACGAAATTGGGGTAGAGAGTTCTAGAGAGAATCTGCTTTCCTAGCTGATGGACCACTAGTTTCTGGTTGGTGTGCCCATCAATAATCTCTTGTCAGTGACAGCTCACTCCCCAAACAGTGGTTGTCAACTGAAAAAGCTGCTCCATCTATTTTGGAAAGAAAGCCACTCTCCCTGCCCCCGGCGCTCCCTGTGCCCCTTCCCATGTTTCTCCCCCAGTTAGTTAACAGCTATTAAGCTTAAACATGTTCACCTGCTGGATCTGTGAGGTTTTTCTGCTTGGCTGCTGGCTGCCTCCTCCCACTGTCCAGGCGCAGACAGAGGATGATCCCTCTTCAGCCCCCAGTTCCCTACTTGCAATGTGAGGTGCACCAAAAGGTATGCCTGAACAATTTATGGGCAACTGGCAAAGCTTGGTTGTGATCTGTGCCAACTGGGAATTGTTTCAGTGTTTTAAAAAACAGTTGGTTAAGACAGAGCAGAGTGTTTTCTTGCTAAGAAACATTTAGAAAGAAAAAGGAAGTTGGAGCCAAGTGAGGCCCAGGGCTGGAGGGATGCGCTGATGGAGCTGAGAAGGGTGGAAGGGAGCTGGAGGTTTGTGCACTGGCCTGGTGTCATCGTGGGCAGAGTTCCGGCGTTCTGGTCCTGAGGACGAAGGAAGGGCGTGCCGTGGGAGATGGTGACTTAGCTTAGGTGAGTCTGTTAAAGGAAAGTTATCTAAGCCCTTTTCCATTTCAAGCATCCATATTTATTCTGCCCCTGGTACAAAGAGATTGAACCTGCAGAGCCAGAATACACAACTCTGAGTCATCGTCTCAGGGCTGAACATCAGAGGACCTGAAGCAGAAACGAATAAGCCTCTTAGGACGCATAATGGCTGCAGCAAAGCCACACAGAACGACAAGCAGCTTGTCAAAATTGTATGGAAAGAAAAACTGGTATGTTTCAAGTGAGCAAGATATCCTGAATAGAAAGTAATAGTATAGGGTCCATTATCGCTCATTTTAGCTCTATAAAAATGTCATTTAAAGGCAGTTGCCAGATTGTCTCTTTGACTATAAATTCCTCTTTCATGGAGGTTTTTTAAAGATTTTATTTATTTGTTTTTAGAGTGAGAGGAAGTGAGGGAGAAAGAGAGGGAGGGAAACATCGATTAGTGGCTGTCAGTAATTGAACTGGCGACCTTTCGCTTTACCAGACAACACCCAACCAACTGAGCCACACTGGTCAGGGCCCCTTTCATGGAGTTTTGAGAACTTGATCAGAAAGGCTAGAGGGTTTGCCATTCTGCATGTAAGTGAACTGGAATACATTTGTCCTCATAATTGCTTCCTTTGACACTGCATTCTTGGTGATGTATGTGAGATTCTGTGCTTGAAACACAGTTATAGATGATGAAGAGAGCTGTTAAACTACTTACTGTGTATTGCAAAAACATGCCATGAGCACATAAGAAGACAAGAAAAAAATCTATCCTAAAGGTCCATCTCTGAATCTCAGTAGAAGAAGGTTCTGAATCTCAGTAGAAGAAGGTGCTGGTCATGACAGGGATTTGGGGTAATGGTAACAGGTATCAGGTCCCTGAAGTGCCATCTTGCTTCTATCACAGAAGAAAACCAGTGTCATCTCTGGCTGAGTTAAACACTGGATTTTACCTTGGTAATTGAGTCTCTGTTCTGTTAAAGTGGCATTCGTGTTTTGCTACCACTTCAAAATAGGCAAAAGCTGTCATGATATAGCTAAATATTTAATAGATTATGGTTTTATCAGACTATTTGAAGAAATGCACAGTAGATAATAACTAAGTATGTGTTAAAGAATTTGAAAGAACCTTTTTTGAGTGTTTTTTAAATCATAAGTAGATGTTTTACTAAACCAGCGGTTTGTGTTAGCATACAGGTGCGCTTTGAATATATTGGGGTTCCGTGCCAGACCACTGCGATAAAGTCAGCTGTCATTTTTTTTGCTGGTGGAGGGTCTTGTCTCCAATAAGTAGGAGACACAGTCGGGAAGCGCAGTAGAGCAAAGTACAAGAAAACGACACCTGGAGGTGTGTCCGTGCTATTTTCCCTCCGTGTTCCATCCAAACCACCCAGCTAAGGAAGACTTGCTCAGATTCCTACCAGCATTTCTAGGGTGAATGCATCCAAAGTAAGCCTTCTTTTCACTTTCTTACTAATAGGAAGGTGGGGATGTCTTTAACATTGTAAATTTTCCCTAGGTGTTGTGATTTCAAACCAAACAAAAGAGAAAACAAACCAAAAAGCCCCAAAGCACAAAACAAAGCAACCCAGCATCATTCCATTCTTTCATCGGAAGTTGCTCAGATGCCCTGTTTGCGTCGCCATCCCAGCATCCCGTGCCACTCTGATTGGCAATCTGAAGAATTGGAAACAGCTTTATTTTTTCCTTCCTCCCACAGAAGTCAAAGAAACACATACTTTTTTGAACCTTAAATTCTTTTTTTTTTCCACTTGGAGGTGAACTTAAGTCTGAATCACCTGCAGCACCACGCCGGCTGGTTCTGAAGTCCAGCTGAGGCTGGTGGCTGCTGATGTGGGCCCGTGAAACACCCTCTCTGTGAATCTGGGTAAAGTCGGGTGCACGCAGAGCAGCCAGTTTTATATGAGGACCCTTTAGAAATGGATTTTCACTTTATTAGGACTTTGCTTTATAATACACATTTTAAGTTTAAGTTAGTAAGGGGCAGAGAGTGTTAAATGTAACATCTAGGCACCTTAGGTAGAAGTAATGAAGACTGTTGCTCCATTAAGTTTTGTATTGAAACAGGGGTGTCAAACTCATTTTCACTGGGGGCACATCAGTCCTGAGGTGTGCCAGACCGGATAAAACAAGGTGGAGGGCTGGATTCAGCCTGTGGGCCTTTTCTTTGCCATCTGTGTAAAGGTATTTAATACATAGGCTATGATTATCTTGGAATTATTATTAATGTAATTAAGACACCAAAGTTGTCTTTGATGACAACTCAAAGAATTGAGCTCTTTCCTCCTACTTTATTTAAGAAAAAGGTCTGTTGTCTGAAAAGGAGATGTAAGGAGAGAAAGTATAAGAGAACTAGTAGTTTATTTTAGCACCAGAACCTAACCAAGTAAGTTGATTTACTGCAAGAAAAATTGGCGGATAGGAGTAACAAGGCCTGCCTGGCATTAAAGGATAGAACACGCGTGCTGTTCTTTTTGAGAGATTGTGCAAGAACTGCTAACTGTATAAATTCTTTGATGCTGCCAAGGTCAGGGAAAACTATGTACATCTGCAAATAAGTACTGGTCATCAAAGTTAAAGCAGCTTATGGGGGATGGGAAGGAGGTGATTGTAATTGTTTAATCAGCCCGGTTTGCTTTTCTAGAGATCTCTCGTAGTCACCCTCCTCCTGCCTCTTCTCCCCTCCCACCCCCTCTCTCCCCTCAATGGTCCCTCATTCTCTCACTGTTTTTTTTTTCTTAAACTTTCTTCATTTTCTTAAAGATATGTGTTCTCCCTGACTACATTTATGTACCTGGCAGAATTCCTAAGATGAACACCAAATGCTAAGGGTACAACTGCCAGTTTGCTTCATTTCGATGACTCCTTGGAATGGCACCTTTCATTCCGGGTGTACCGTCATCCGAGGGCTACTACATGCTCTGACACGTATGGCCAAGACTTACACACTGTTGCACCGGATAATGTTTATGGGTCACCCTGTCATGCCAACTGGTATCTTTTGTGCAGAAAGTTGAGCCTTAGAAGTCAACAGTTCTTTTGGGAATTTTCAAGTAGCAATATTTTGGGGGGTTCACAGGCAACTACTTTGCGACTGATCTGGGGTTTTTTGCTCACCAACATATGTTATGCAGCTTCTAAGGGCTTCCAGAATACCAACTGAGGTGGCAAAATGGAATGAACAAAGTATTTAACAGAAGGTTGCATGACACTTTCAGAACATGATATTCTAAACAAATTCCATCGTCTTCCAGTGCCATGTTCTTGGTGCTGCTTTTTTGGACCTTTTACTAGTTCAATTTGGCTTTAAGTACAAATGATTAATCACAGAGACACAGTCTATTTTTTAGTTTTGTTTTGCAAAGACAGATTAAACTGCGATAATGATTACAGACTCCAGGCCTGCGCAGACTGATATGTTTAAGGTTGGATAAATCTTTCAGCCCTTAAATACTGGCTTGTTGCCTTATAATGCTGTACTCGTCACAAACACAACTATAAATAATAATGCAGTAGATTTATTGCTACCCTGATTTCCTATAAATGTCTCTCTATCTTATTAGGCATTCATGTAGATTTTGTGAATGGTAGAATCTGTTTGGAGACCTCTTAAGAGCCCTTCTTAAATATATCAATATAAAAATATTAAGCCTTTCAGTAAAGAAGCTCCTTGTTCTTTCTATAGTATAAATGTATATACTACTACTGGGAATGTTTATGTTTTAGGAGACATGTACTTTAGAAAGTATTAAGAATTAGATTTTGGACTTCAAGCAGTTTGCTTTACAAAGTCTTTCTTGAGGTTTTTGTTTTGTTTTGTTTTGTTTTGTTTGTTTGTTTGTGGGACCAGAGGGCCATAATTATACATGAAATCTTCCTCTTTCTCAGATTGTTTTCATGTGTTTGAAACACCTACCTTTATAAACTAGGTTTGATTAGGGTCTCTAATTATTATAATAATTATTGTGGATTGGGGCACTTTTATCTTTGCATATCTGTTTTCCACTGATGTACATATAGCATTTTAAAACTCATCGTTACTTCTGCAGGTGTTCTTAGTTTCTTGGACTCTCAGATATGTTTCAAATTATAACATACTTTCCATTCTTGCCCTGTTTTCTCCCATTGTTATTCATGTCCTGTTTGGGCCAATCCATGCAACTCTTCAAAGTTATAGACTGAATTAGCCTCCACTAAATTAATTGAAAGTTTAAGTGTGACCTAATATGGACTGATCAGTATGACTAAGAAAATGAAGTTTCATTAAACACTGAATTTATAAAAAGTCTATGTTTCAGGTGAACCCTAAACTTTAAGGAGTATTGCTGAAGATCAGTTACTTAGCTTATGGTTAATTATTCATGTGTCTCAGGTCTTCGAGGGCATTGAACCTGAGTGGTAGCCTGGTCCAACCAAGGAATAGTTCTTTCTTCCCCATTCTTTTATAGATGTAGGTAATGTTAGCATCTCTCCTTATTGATTCGTTTCTGGAAATCTTCATGTCTGATGATTATCAAATGCTAAAGAAGGCCTTTTTGAGATGTTAGTTTTATGTCTCAAAATTATTTGCTATGGTTCAGTTCAACAAGGAAGTTTTACACTGCCACCTTGTCATTATTCCTCATTCCTGACCAAGCCTGTGTGTTTATTACAAAGACCTGAGGTGGGGAGAGGATCTGAGCACACACCCCCTTCCTGCCCCCACCCCGTCTTAGCATGCTTCCTTTCACATCTGCTTATTTTACAGTTGGGAATGATGGAGGAAAACAATAGGAAGACAATCACAGGAGGAGGGGAGAATCTCTGCGGAGTCTTCCATTGACTCATAATTGGGAAAATGTGGTTAGAGCTCTTCAAGAAGTCTCTGTCCCCTGCCACCATCTCGCAATCTGTGTCATCCCTCCAAGCTGTCGCTTAAGTTTTAGAGAATTATCTTGGCTCAGGGCTTTGTATCTCCCTTCATATTTCTTTGTGACCTTAGTATATGTAGGAAAGTTCTAGCTTTTCCTGGTGACAGGAGAGCCCAGGGGACAGCTTGATTATTGGGACTTTTGACAAGGACACTTGGCTTTGACTCAGCTTTCTCTTCTCCATCCTCTCTGAGAGTCTAGGCGTTGTGACCTCACCAGTTTTTCTTTCTCAGAAAGGAATATTTGCTTTGAGTCCAGGGCCTTTTTATCATGTAGGTGTGACCTTGAAGTTTACTTCCATTTGGATATTTACTCCCACAGAAAGATGAGTTGATTACTCTTTGGTGTAGATGCTGTATTTGAAAATTGGAAAATGGCCATATTTTAAAAAACAATCCCCACAACCAAAACAAAGAGGCAAACTTTTCATTTAAAAGAAAAACAGCCCTGACTGGTGTGGCTCAGTGAATTCAGTGCTGACCTGCAAGCCAAAAGGTTGCTGGTTGGATTCCTAGTCAGGGCAAATGCCTGGGTTGCTGACCAGGTCTCCAGTAGGGAGCATGTGAGATGCAACTAATGGATGTTTCTCTCACACATCCATGTTTCTCTCCCTCTCTTTCTCTCTCCTTTCCCCTCTTTCTAAAAATAAATAAAAAATATTTTTAGAAGTAAAGTTTAAAAAAAATAGCAGAGATTGTGTACTGGATTGCTTGAGCTCCCATAGCAAAGTACCACAGACCAGGCGACTTAGCCAACAGGCACTTACTGGCTCACAGTTCGGGAGGCTAAAGGTCTGATCAAAGTGTCCTTCAGTAAGTATCAAGATTTAAGCTATTATTTAAAAACAATTATTTTTCTTGCATTTCTCACAAAGAATTATTTACTCTCCTGAGTTCTTACAGTTATTACTTCAAGCTTGTAGACATTTAATACCAAGGAGAATGAAGAATTAGGATGCTTACTTAATCTTTCACTCTGACAATTATAAGGAGAGCTGTAGCAAGAAGAAAAGCCACAGGGTGGATCAGAATTCCCTATTCTGTATTAGCTACTTGTGGGGGGAAAATCAAAGATTATATGTCATCTCTTGCTGATTCATTTGATGATGCTTACTGGTTCACCAAGGTGAGGATCAGAGAGAAGAACATTATTTACTTTCCAAGGTCTTATTTTGAGTAACGTTCCTGTACTAAGCAGCATGTGTTTAAGGAGTCCAGGGCAAATCTCTAATGAAAATGGGACAATTAAGTGTGTTGTTAGCATCAGAGAGGGCTGGACATGTGCATTTTGGAAACAGTCCCTAAGCAGCTCTAATGCTTGCTCACGATTAGGCATTATTATCACCTGGATGGGATCAAAGGGGCAGACCGGGTGATAAAGAAAATATGAGATAGGAAGCAGCTACTAGGGAAGTTGTAAACTAAGGCATGACATTCTGACATCTGAACAGCCATGTGCAAAGAATGTGTGAATTCTAGTAGAGGAGCAAAGGAAGTCCTTTGTGGGCCCCGAGGAAGGGGTGATTTATTCTGAGTGGCAAGAATAGAAAGCATCTGAGCATTGACCCCGAGAATAATTTTAAATTTAAAATTTGTAACTGAAAATTTAAATTAAGAATAATTTAAAATTGGAAAGGAAGTACACCGGGTATTCCTGGGATGGTCAAGAGCCGTGTGTGGAATCAGGGTGTGTGGAGAGAGGGTTGGGAGACAAGGTCAGAGGTGTTGGGGGCCCCAGATCACTGGGAACCTCCATGCCGTGAGGGTTTTCGATGCGGCATCCTGGGGTGAGGAGAGATTTGAAAGGATGCACTGATGGGCTGGCTAGTTGGGAAATAAATCATTGTCAAAGAACGCATTTGAATAATGATGATAGTAATAACTAACGTTTATTAGATGCTGACAATATGCTGGCCACGCTGGTAAGCACTTTATTTCATCCCTGTCACAAGTCACTGAGATGGGTGCTATTAGTATCCCAATTTAACAGATCTCAAATGGAGGCCTAGGTAGGCTAATTCATTTGCCCATGTTTATACACATGTTAGACGAAACTGGTGTACTTGGGAATGTTTAGATGTTCGCTGGGCAATGAGAGGCTAGGCAATAGTGATGCTACTCAAAATCTGAGGAAGGTGGTGTGGTGCTTTTGGGTCACTAGGCCAAAGCCAGTGACCACGTCTGTGGGTTATAATACACAGGGTCCAGCCAACTGAGCTGGGACTCTGGCAAAAGCTGGGCAAAGGGTTGCATCCCCAGAGCTGAGCTGGCCTCAGGGAAGGCTCCAGCACCACCATCTAGGAATCAGAAGGGTCACCTGACTAGTACTGTGCATAATAAAGGAAGAGAGACATTCATTCACAGTGAATGAGTGAAGTTTATACAGGTATTGACTGTACCATTCTTTAAATTCTTCTACCGATTTTAAATACTTTAAAATTAACAGTTTGCAGCAGGAGGAAGTAGGATGGGGATGGGAGTGGGCAGAAGCTCTGTGAGAGAGACCAGGACCCCAGGGCAGGGCTGGGGCCTCAGGGCAGGGTTAGAAGGGAGCGCTTGGTGATTGTCTGCCCCGCAGAGGAACACTGAAGGATCATCTTACACCATTGGAGAGTCCTCAGGTGGCCCAGTCTGCGTGGCTCCTCAGAGATGGTTCAGGGCCTGGAAGGCCTGATAGGACAAAATTGGGTGGCAAAGGTTGGCATTTTCTGCCAACCACCTTATTGAAGACTTCAGCATTGAAAAAAAAATCTTTTAAGACTTTTTTTCTTAGCAGGCAAAATAAAACCATGCACAAACTCAATATAAGTAGGTTTTCCTCATGGATGTGAAGTTGCAGGAGGTTGGAGGGTTTATAACCCCAACCAGCTGCTTATCTTAATGTCCTAGTGTGGCTTTGTCAGTAAATTTATGCAGCCCCCTTTGAACTGGTGCTGCTGACTAATAGCGGTTAGTTTGCCCTTGAGTGAAGTAGTCATTAGTGGTCATATAAGTTGAAAATCAGCCATTCTCTCTCTGCCTTGGGCCATTTGTTTGAGGGAGAAGAGTTGTTTGAGAAAATGAGGTTATTTGGTTACCAAGAGACACTGCCCTTTACCCTACCTAATTACCCCTTTTGGAAGAAGAATTGCTTAGTATTTGTTAGATACCTCTGCATGCTAATGGGCTTTGGAGGGGGGTGTTTATAATATTCTCATAAAATAGGTCAAAACAGTCTGATTAGCATTTTCCAGTTTGTCTCTGTGACAGTTTGCAGAGCAAGCATCAGCACCCTGAAGATGTGACATGCAATATGACTGTGATAAACTTCGTTTTAATGATGTAAAAATCTAAGTTTGCATATAGCCTGATTTTTAAACACGGTTGTTTCAGAACCACACATGTTTAGTCGTTTTTATTCAAAGCAGGAAGTACTCTGGGTTCAGGATTTGAAGGTGTCTGTTGTGAAACAATTTCTCTGACCATTTGTTTGTGTATATATGAAGACTGCCCTGGAAAGAGGCCAAGTGTACTTGTACTTTCTGACTTTGCTAGACTTTGTTTGTACTAAGTTCTCTCAACTGGTCCTCATTTACTCATGTATTCACCAACATGTGGGGTGCCTTTGCCAGGCACGTGGCCAGAGAGAGAGTAAAATAACAGATTTAAGATAAATAAGTCCTGGGCATGTAATATACAACGTGGCAACTCCAGTGAACAGTATCGTATTGTGTATTTGAAAGTTGCTCAGAGAAGAGATCTTAGAACTTCTCAGCCTACAGAGAAATAATTAGTGGCTCTGTGTGGTGATGCGTGTTGTCTCCATGATCACTTCACAGTGTGTACGTGTGTCACCTCATTGAGCTGTGCACCTAAAACAAGCCCAGTGCTGTGTGTCAGTTATATCTCAATTAAAAAGACAAGTTTCATGGACTGAAATATTAAAGTATTAAATGTATATAGTGCTGTAAAGTCCACCGTGATGAGCTGTGTGATAGAAGTGAGTGTGAAATATGGTACGTGCAAAGGGAAGGGACTGATTGGTTCTACCCTGGGGAAATGGAGAGAATGTCGCAAAGCAGGTTGTGTCTGAGCTGGGGACTGATGGGTGGGGAGGAGTGTTTGTGGAGAAGACATTGGGAAGGGCTGAGTGGGACACGGCACTGGTGCTGTGCCGTGGCGGAAAGAGAGAGTGAAAATGTCGTGTTCCCTCTGCAGTGGCTGGTGGCTGGGCCGGTGGGAGACGAGGCCAGACAGGTGTTGGTGTCTAAAATGGAAATGTGGAGAAACAACAACACTGGGCCTGTGTCCCCGTGGTACCTGGGTGTCGCCTGGCTTTTCTTGTCAGGGCCATTTCTATCCCATGTTTTGAATGAGGTTTTCAGGATCTGCTCTAGTTCAATAAATACCAAATAAGGGTTTCCTTTCATAGCTTGCTTTCTTGGTGTGGGTCATTTTAAAGGACAGTATGTTTATTAACAAATACCTTGTGCCTTTTTATTTCCTTTCAAACATAGATTTGATCATAGATGTTTATATTTCTGTTCTTTGAAGAGTTGTAGGTTTGTGGATCAAAAGTGCTGTCGAATTTTAGATTTTAGATAAAAAGTTATCTATTGGGAATGTTATCTAATGTAAGAATCAGGCTGTATGTATAAATCCATCCTAGATATGTGTAAATTAAATGTATGCACATTTTCTTCAATGGGTTACTTTAGAGATAATGTGCCATCTAACATTATTGTAAAGGTTATAAGTATTTTTATTATAAATTATCAGTGATGAATCTTAAAAATCAAGACAATTCAAATCTGAATTACTTGATATCATGATTCTACACCCCAGATCTATTTACATTTAAAAATAAAATATACAGAATTAGTGATAAAAGGTATAATTGTATGATAAATACTTCTTTCTGAATGAAGTGAGTTCAACTACAATTTAGAGTAAGTCACTCAATCACTTCGAGATTTTTGATCAAATGTTTATATTTTATAAGGTGAATATGTTATATAACTAAGTGTAGATTAACATTTTTACTGGAAAATTTCACTTCTTGGGTCATAGTGTTTGTCTACTTATTTGTCACTTACATTTATGGAACCAGCCTTACCACTTGTTCATTTCACTGTTCCGATTTCCCTATACTGATCTTAAAGGAAGAAAGAAAGAAAGAAAAGGAAGGAAAGCAGCATATATCAGAATTCTGTTACAGGAGGTTGCAGACATGACTCAGGCTGGCTTAAGCAAAGAGGAAATTTGGGGGTTCATTTAACAGTAAAGCCCAGGTGTCGATGACTGGAATGGCTCACATGTCGTGGGCAACTGGTTTTTCTGTCTCTGGCCACTAGTCTCTCTCATGTTTGCTTCATTCTCAGCTCAGGTGGTGGCAAGAAGGTTCCCAACAGCTTTAGGTGTGTATCCCTCCAAGTTCATGTTGCATTGCCTCTCATTGACCCTGAATGAATGACTGCACAGCCATGAACTAACAGCTCGGGCTGGTGGCCTGTGATTCACTGATGAGCCAGACACAGCCATGTGCTCACTCTGGAGGTGGGAGAAAATGTTACCCAGCAGAAAGTGGGGTTAGGCTTCCCACCACACATAGGCAAATTCTGGAGACAGAAGTTTGGTGAAAAAGGAAAGGGGTCTTTATTTAAAAAAACTGCACAGTTTGGAAGAATGGCAGACTTCTGCCCAAGAGCCCATCCCTCCAGAACACTCAGAGGAAAAAATTCAGCCATCCTCTGCCAGACCAGCCCAAGACTGTGCCCAGAGTTCCTTCTCCCATAAAAATACCATCCTTTTGGAACCACAGGTGGCTGCAGCACAACCATTCAAGCACCTCAACTTCTTTCTCCACCACTGTCAGGCCTCAGGCTCCTGCCTGGAGCCCACACTCACGGCTGGTGCTGCTAGCACCCCTTTCTGCAGCAGGAGCCAGGCTGCTGCCAGCTGCTGTGGCTCACCATAAGGGGGCTTTGCCATGCTGGCCACAGGGCCTGGTCCTTGCCTCCTGCCCACAGCAGTTTCCAGGACTCACTGGTCCTGTAAAGCACGTGGACCTGCATATCTGTGTGCTAAGTTCTTGCAGCACCGTTTGGGTCAATCTCTGTGGACAAGGGTGAAGTTCTACGATGGCAGCTTGGCTCAAATGTGTGTACAGGGTGGGCAGACAGCATGGCAGCACAGAGGAGATGCAGTTCCACCAAGGAAGGGCGATGAGGCTGTCAAAAAGGGTTGCTGGGCAAGCACTTAGCTGTGGAAAGGGGTGCCTTCCATTATACATGATGCCAGTACGAGTGTCCTTTGTGCCCCACACAGTGCGAGAGGAAAGCAGACATCTCCTAGATACTGTGTGTTCTTTACTGTGCCCCGTGTCTTCCCCATGAAGTAATGGATTCTTGCTTTAGGCATTGCTCTACATGAAGGGCAGAGCAAGGTGGGAGGTAAAAGATCTACTCTCCTGGGGGATTACAAGACCTACATCTTTAAAGGTGTGAAGAGCGAGGCTTCCATCTGAGAAGTTTATTGAAAATGCTTTTCTGTTATCTTGAATCTTCCTTCACTGTTCCCCTTAGATTCTATTTACTGTGTGCTTTCTAGTTTTTCATACATCTTGCTCTTTCTAATGATACTGTACCTCCTGAGACTGTGGATATAGAAGTCCAGAGAAATTAGGCCAAAGGTCCCAGAGCTAGGGAACGTTAGAGGTAGGATTTAACCTAGTGTTCTGTGACACACCAGGTTGTCTTTGTCACCAAGGTTTTATTTTAATATTAATGTCATCAGCATTCATTGCTGAAAGCCTACACTTATTTTACTTTACCTTCAATGTGTCTTACCTCAGTGACCAGTGAAAGGCTAGCACGTGTTTGTCCTTCAGTAATAGAATCACCTCGTCGCTATGAGCACGTGGTGATTCCAGAGTCGGGCTGCCTGAATTTGAACTCATGCTCCCAAAATCTCTAGCCATCTTACTTTGGGCAATTTTTACTTACCACTAGTGAATTTTACTTTATCTTTAAATGGGAAAAATAATAAGGCCTATCTTACAAAGCCAAAGTGAGAAATAAAAGAGATAGTATAGGTGAAGGAAAGAGAATTTATCAAGTACTGTGGTTTATATAAACATCATGCCTGGTACAGGGTAAACTCTATAAATATCGTTTCAAATAGTGCTGATAAAACAGCTTATTTTAGGACAGTGTATCTCATCACATGGTGCCCTTGGGTGAAAGATGGATTCTTCATTAAAGATTCTGGGACATGGAAGGAAGGAGGTTCCTAAGAGATTTGGTCATAGGAAATTTGTGTTTAGGGGGTGACTTTAGGGAAATTTGACTTTTGGGGGTTAGTTTTAAAATTTCTTAGAATAGTGAGTTTATTGTTTAATATTTTCTATTTTGGGGAATTAGCATAACAAGTGAATTGTTGGGGTTCTGCATATGGGAGACATGCTTGAATAGAACTTTTTTTTTATCATGAGAAACAAGGATATCATATGCTTTTTTGATTATTAAGAAGTTTGTATCCAGTGGTAGGGCTGTGTCTTGTTACATTTTTGTAGGTTTTAGAAATACTTGGCAATTCACTGAGACTTTTAAATGTTTAGATTTTATATTTCTATAAAAGTACCACAAATATCCTTGCAAATTAGTATGCTCGGGGGGAAATTGGCAGTAGCGAGGGTAGTGTGCCAGTAGAGAGCTGAAGCTGGTTGGTTTCAAATGGTCTTTATTAAATGAGAATTTTATCAGTAAAAATCTACTCACAGAAACTTCTGGAGAGTGAAAAAGAGACTCCATTCTGTCACAGTTACCAAATAGAGATTCTGTCCCGTAATATAGCTCACCCATGAAAGCATAGGTTTGAACTGCACAGTCCACTCATGTGTGGATTTAAAAAAAGAAATACAGTAAATGTAATTTCCTTATGATTTTCTTAACATTTCATTTTATCTAGCTTACTTTATGATGAGAATACAGCATAGAATACATATAACATACAAAGTGTGCGTTAATCAACTGTTTATGGTATCAGCAAGGCTCCTGGTCAACTAGAAGGCAATTAGTGTAAAGTTTGGGGGGAGTCAAGAGTTATATGTAGATTTTCAGCTGTGTGGGGTAGGATTTGGGGGGTGAACGCCCTTCACCACCACTTGTTCAAGGGTCAACTGTAGTTACCTTTCTAGTACTTTGAAAAATTGCTTTGTCTTTGTTTAATCTTGCCATTGTTAGAAATAAAAACTTAGTGTCCTCAAAGGGGGCAGTTTGAGACACTACCTCCGACTTCAGACTCGCTTTGCTGTTTCGCCGGATTCGGCCGCCGCAGAGGAGCAAGTGTGCCAGATACGGTTTTCTCTATCGCCATTCAGATTTAAACACAACTTGGGTGTGTTGAGTGTAACCTTTAAATTTCTCCTTTGACTAACACAAATGTTTAAAAAACAAATTCACTTTAAACAGTTGAAACTTATTTTTCATTCTGGTTTCAAGACATCAAAAATAAAAATATACGTTTAGAAACACAAATCAAAATGAAGAGTGTTGCAGCACCTATGACATACAATTATTTATAAATAAAATGTTAATATATAAATATACATAAAGTGACCTTTAAGTCTCTTCTATTAACTAGAGATTGATAAAGCCATTTCAGCTGGCTGATGAAAATTTACCTCACAATAGGGCTTTGTTATTAAATCATTTAAAATAAACCTATGGAATCTTGGAGTTTTCCATGTTTCTTAATATGAAACACAATGTAGTTATGTTGGTCAGAGTAAAAATTCATACAATGTTGTTTGAAATACAAATTAAAAATACCAGAGTTAGCCCTGGCTGGTGTGGCGCAGTGGATTAAGCGGCGGCCTATGAACTGAAAGGTCACTGGTTCCATTCCCAGTCAGGGCACACGCCTGGGTTGCCAGCCAGGTCCCCAGTTGGGGGCATCCTGGAGACAGCCAATCAGTGTATCTCTCACACAGTGACCTGTTTCTTTCCCTCTTCCTCCCTCCCTCCCTCTCTCTCTAAAAGTAAATAAATAGCATCTTAAAAACAAATAAGAGTCATTACTGCTGTCATTTCCACATCAGTGCTGGTTTAGGACTGAGAGGCTCCTTTGCCCGAGGATCTCAGGGAAGCAGCAGAAACTCACAAAGATCCGCCCTCACAAACACGTACGAGTAGTCTGCCACCTTACTTCTGCCAGCTACTGTGCTGCATGTTAAATAAACAAGATGGATGCTGGTCAAAGGATAACGTTGGGTCAGAATAAAATGATTATGTATGAAGAACAGGTGAGAATTATTGACCTATTAAATCAACATTAGGAAAATACGTCTTATGAGGAACATTAATTTTGTTAAATTTAACAGGTCTCTACTCACAGTCTTCAGCAGTTGCTTGATATATACACAGACACCCGTACTCCCCACACACACACACGCACACACACCACCAGCACCACCACACACACGCACATACACACGGCCACTGCAAGGGGGAAGGGTGCCCCAGCTATGTAGCTTTGAAAATTCAAACACCTTCCACCCCAAATTACGGTGACTTCCAGCAGAAAAACAGCACAGTGCGTGCAGAAACCTGGGCGGGTGGGAGTTCTTGCTGGTGCACTTGCCGCAGACACCCACCGTTGGCGTGTCAGGACCTGATCCTGTACTGAACTCAGCATATCGTGGATGGGAACACCTTTCATGTCGTTTTCCGACTCTTGTCTGGTATGCCCAGGAAAGTTGTGCACTCCAGTCCAGTCCCTTACAGTGTTTACTAAACAACCATGTGAGTGTGTAGATATTTGGCTTTGTACAAACAGGGGAAAGAAAGAAAACATTGATTATTGGAAGATGTATTGACAGTCACCCAATATATAATACAAGACATTGCCTGATAGGATCTCTGACCCCAGGAAGCCTGCAGTTTTCAAAAGGAGCTAAAATAGGCACAGAGTGTGTTTAATAGTGGTGGAAGTGTCTTAAATGGGGAACTAGAGACGGTGCTGTGGTAGTATGCTATTGGAAGACGGTGTTTTTATTGAGGAGCCACAGGGGGATGGGAGGAGACATTAAATGTGACCCTCCAACAATGGGAAGAAAGGAAAGGGCAGCGTAGGAGTAGGGACCAAGGTAACAAAGTCATGGTTGGAGGGGAAGCATTATTTCTCTAGGAGAATAGTGAGCAATATTTGGCTTGCTGTTCAGGGAACATTAAGAATTAGCGGCAACCAAGTGTAGAAAGGTGGGTGGAAGGAAACACTGGAGAACTGGAATGCCAAAAGCAGGGATTAGAATTTCGAGGGTGAAGGTGAGTGGCCTGGAAGTCTGTCCGCATTTGAAAGGGCTGCAGACGGGGAGCAGCCGGAACTCAGAGAAGGCTGCGCACATTTCCACTGAGAGGGTGAAGGGTGTGAGGAAGTTTGTTCACTGCAGCCTGGAGTTTCAAGGGACATAGAGAAGTTAAGAGAGGAATGAGAGAAAAAGAGGAGGGGTGACTGGAGATTTGGGTTAGGAGTAAAGCATTCCTGAACTTGATAACAATGACAGGGAGAAAGGGTTTTGACATGGGGGAGGGAGATTCTCTGCCTTTTAGGTAGTGACCTAGGGAAGGTTTTATTCACAGTGTAGTCTCACTGTGCCTGGGGTTTAGATTATAAAGACTGACTAAATCTGTTTAGTAAGGGGAAAATACAGAGGGAGAAGTACCCTTTAGAGTCTGAAAAATTATGCACAAAGAACCTTATACATGCTGTTGAATATATCCGGTATACAGAAATCAGCTGGCTTGTATTTAGGATGCATATTGTATGTATTTTCAAGCTAAACCCCCATTTAACAAGGCAAGATGACTACCCTGTGAGGATAGAGCTATGGGAGGGACTGTAGGATGTAGTACCTCATCTCCCATCTCAGAGTCCTCCTGGGGCACATGCCACTTCGGTTCTCTCATTCTTTTTTAAAAATGATTTTACAGCAGGAGGAACAGACAGAGAGACAGAGACAGCCAGGCAGACAGAGACAGACAGACATCAATTTGTTGTTCTACTTAGTTATGCTTTGTTGGTTGATTCTCGTATGTGCCTAACTAGGGATCATACCTGTAACCTTGGCATGTTGGGTGGATGCTCTAACCAACTGAGTACCCAGCCAGAGCCCTCCCTCTTCTTTTATTGGTAGTAGGTTTTGAAGGCCTAGAGTTGAAGTTGGGTAACGTCATTTTATTGGATTTGTTATAGTTCTCAGTAGTAAGCCTGCAGGGATGGAGGTCGTTATCTTTGTAATGCCAGTGCATGTGATCCTCTGTGCTGGTATGACATACTTGTTGTCAGTGACCTTCAGACTGATGTATAGATCATTTAAAAGGGTACTGTAAGCATTAACTGTACCTTATTGGTCTTCGTTAGAGTTTAAATAATAATAATGTAACATCTCAGATTCATTCTCACTCAGGAAGCATTTGTTAAACATCTGATTTGCGCATATCGATCATTTAAATACATGCCAGACCTGGAAAATCATTCAGAGATGAATCAGACAGGGGACAACATGTCTCAAGGACCTGACTGACCAACAGAACCTCTCATTTCTTGATTCATTGTATTCTTATTTATTTCTTCAGGGTAGAATAAGATCACAAAAAAAAAGTGTGTTGCAAGGGAGTCCTTTCCCTCTTTCTTGTTTCATTTAGTGTGGATGATAGAAATACCTTTGGCTGAAAGAAGAGTATTGGGTGTGGGGCGCATATGTATACCCTTTAGACATAGGGCTAGTGGAAATCCAATGAAATCTGAATCAGTGTTTCTGCTTTTTGTGCATTCAGTTCTGAGGTGTAAGGACTGGCCTCAGTGTTGCCATGGATACAGGGACTTACAAGGATTCATGTTAGTAAGTCTGAATCTCCGAGAACCTTTGAGCCACAGGAAAAAGGTGCTGGATAGGCCTGGTGATAAGACCTGGGGGAAAACTACATTTCAACTGCAAATCCTGCAGGGACTGGGTGGGGAATGACCAAACTATAGAGCAGCAGCTCAGTCCACATTAAGCACTGAGTCTACCTTTGTAAAGAGAGAGAGAAGGGCAACTGTGTGTTCCAGTTGGGACATGCACACAAAGCGATCATAATTCTCTCGGCCTTACTCTGGATGGATTTTTACCAGCTGAGTAGCTACAACTGTTTTCATTGCATTGTAAACTAAATACTACGAAAGACATGTCAGTAACTTAAATTTTTCTACATTCTTTCAGCAGAATATCAGAAAACATGATTATATTTGTGAGATCTGGAAAAAGAGCTTATCAATAGCAAAGATAGTAGCACTTGCTATTTTACAAATTGTTGTAGAGAGCTGGTATTTATCCAATAACCATTAACAAGGATCCTCTGTGCCCTTCAGTACAAGGGAGGATGATCAAATTAGCACATCAACAGTCAGTGAGCTGTGTGTTCCAGTTGAACATAGAGCTTTCCCCCCACACCCCCTTCCCCAACACCGCCTTCTTTCCATTTAGTCTGTGACCTACCTGCTTAGTGGTGTTGAATACAACTTTGACTTTTTTGTGACCAGATACATTTTTGGGGGGGCTCTAGTAATTCTGAATGTGCCATAACAAGGCATGCGTATTTACCTCTTTTTATTAATTTTGGAGATCTTTGAATCAAGAGAAACTCAACTCTGATTTTAAAGGTAGAACTCAAGGATTTCTTCAAAGTATTTAGTACAGCAGTGTGTCTTTCAGTTCGATTTAAATTTTGCTATGATGCCATACTAAATACTGGTTATTACCTCTTGCTTATTTGTAAACACAAGTACCCATTTTTAAAATGTACTTTAACATGAAAGAATGATATCAATTCTCCTTTAGTTCAGACAAGTCACCCAAACTTCATTTCCCCTCTAGGAGTCTCACTTGTGAATTTGATCTTCCTCTGACTTTCATAATTTTATAAAAACACTTTTGTCCCATTGTTGCCAAAGGTGTTTTCTTCATGGCATCCTCCTTGGGTATAGATTCAGCTTGAAGAGAAGATGTGTCCTGAAGATTCCACCCTCCTGCTTATGTGTACAAGTTGGCATGGCGACGGGTTGCTTCCTCTGCTGCTGGAATGGGCTATTTATAGTTTCTTTTCTTGGCTTCCAAGTTGGTGTATGGTGTGTATTTATGCAAGGGAGCACTCTGAGGCCATATAAGACTGTAGTTTAGAAACCTAGTAGCCCCATTTGCCTTTTGCTCTCTGGAAGAAGAATGGTATTATATTTACCAGCATTAAAATGTAACAGGATGGAGTCACCAGACAATCACTCCAGCTTCTTTGAAACCACAGATAAACAAGCAAGGCTTAAGACAGAGTCTATGCAAGGAGAGGAATTTTCCCCAGGATGAGTGAAAGGGATGTCTTCCCAAATGAGGGGGTTGCTGTCAGTTGCACTAGATTAAATCTTAGTTCCTTTTGTAGGTAACAGTTTATCCTTGAACATCATGGTGGTTAGGGGCCTGAACCTCCCAGTTGAAAATTGGCTTATAACTTTTGACTCTGCCAGAATTTAACTACTGTTGACCTGAAACCTTACTGATAATATAAATAGTCAATTGATGCATATTTTTATGTGATATGTATTATATACTGTATCCTTCCAATAAAGCAAGAGAAAGATGTTATTAAAATCATAAGGAAGAGAAATTATATTTACTGGAGCTATGTTTATAAATCCACATATAAGTGGACCCATGCAGCTCAAACCTGTGTTGTTCAAGGACCAATTGTACCTCTAATTTCCTCGTCTTTTCCTTGGATTACCAGAGGCATTGATGTTCTCACTAAGGTCAGTGATTTCCCACTATACAGGGCAGGCAGGGTGATGTAATGGAAAAAACATGGGCCAGAGAGAACTGGCATTTCATTCTGGGTCCGGCAGCCACACGTAAGCCAGGTGATGTTGTAAAGGTTGACCTCCCTGATCTCCACTTCCCTCATCTCCAAAACGGGGATGTTATATCCTTCTCTCATGGGGCAGTTGTGAGGAACAGAGATAACATGAACCACAGGGAAATGTCTGGCTTGGAGCAGCTGCTCATCGAATCCTGAAAACTCAGTAAAAGAAATAAAAGAAATTGGAGCACAGGCTATCTTTCCCTCCAGGATCCATATTAAGTCTTTTGATGGCAAAAAGAGATGCGTTTTCCTTTTCTTCTGCCTCCACCCTTGGCGTTCGTTGACCTGGGTCATCTTGCCCTCTGAAGTTCTCCATTTGAGTACAACCTGGGTCAAAATGACCTCACCTGTCCTCTCTTTCTTTCATGACACTTCCCTTCTGCTAAAAGTAAAGCTGAGACTTTAAAAAACTCTCTCATCAGTTCGCTTACTATTGCGTGGATGTAAGCCCACCACTTTGGTTAAACCTCTTCACCCTGGTGACACTTGGTACCACCGTTTACGGGGACTCGGCTAAGGTTAAGCCTTCAGAGAAAATAGCTCTTTTCAGGGCTCTTTTGCCATTGAAAAGAATGGGTGAGAGTCAGAGTTTTGAAATTTGAGATTAACTTTAACAGAGGCCAAATAAATCCTAAGGACACCTAGTGTGACACCTGTTGGCATTCTAATAGTAATCTGCTTGCCTGCTTGTGCAGGCTGATTTTCATACTACAGAGCAGGTTGTGGGGAGGATGAGAGATGGTAGAAAGCTAGTAGGGGGCTCCTTGGGTGACTGGGAGAACAGCCTCCCCTCAGAGGACCACAGGCAGCCTCCCCTTTGGCCCACTTGTGTCTGGGGGTGCCTGTTCACCATTTTTGAAAGTGAGGTTGAAGAAGTAAAAATATTAAGTCAACAGAAAACATTTTATAGCAACATAATGTGAACTTTCCACGGATTCCACCATAATTTTCTGTATCGCTCTTTTCCTAAGCAGAAAAACAGCACATGCGCATAATAGAAAACATGCAGTAGAAAAAAACAAAGAAAAAATGTTAAGATGAAAATAAAAATTACTCATAATTCCTTTCCCCTAAAGTTGTAACCATTATTACCTGTCCAGATCCTTTTATCTCACCCTCTCACTCACATGCATTCATGTGCATGTAATCATCACATGCACATAAGTACTTGGGAGAACAGTATGCAAGTAGAATTATAATGTCCTCTTTTTTTTTTAAATTAGTAAGAGACAGAGGAGCAATGTGCTTGAGAGATTGTCTGTACATTCTTCGGACACACCTGTCCAAATGTACAGTTCTTGTTTGAGTTCTTGCTTTTGATGGTAGAAGTAATTCTCAAGCCTCCCTTTCCTCATCTATAAAGTGCAGACACCAGCGTTATCCTTCACACTGTGCGCTGTGAGGATCCTGTGAGTGTTACCTGTAACGTGCGTGGAGCCCGGGTTCTCTAAACAGTAGCCAAGCAACAGCCATCAGCCCATATTCCTGTCCTTGTAGCATTCTCATTTCTGTCCCTTCTCTCTACCCTGTCATTCTTGCTATTAAAAAAAAAGTCTACTGATTGCCCTGGCTGGGTGGCTGCATTGATTGGAGTGTGTCCCATACACCAAAATATTGTGGGTCCAATCCCTGGTCAGGGCACAAATGCAGGCTGTGGGCCTGAGTCCCAGTTGGGATGTGTACAGAGGGCAATTGATCGATGTTTCTGTCTTATATTGATGTTTCGCTCCCTCCCTGTTACTCCCCCTTCCTCTCTTCCTCCCTCTCTCTCTATTAAAAATAGCAATGGAAAAAAATGTCTTTGGGTAAGGATTAAAAATATATATATTAAAAAAATCCTGCTGGGCATTTGATGCCCTCCTCAAGTGTTGTTCCATGTGTGGAAGCTTTCCAAGTGTGGAGATTCTCCTGGACTTGAACATCTGGGTACTTCTGGAAGGCTGTGTGGTGTAGTGGTTAGAAGTCCACATGCTTCACCAAATTCATCTCTGTCACTCATTAGCTCTTCATCCTCAGGAGACTTAATTAATGGATCTCGGGTACCATATGCTCCTCCGTGAAGACAGCATAAGTATAGTACGTACCTCATAGGGTCATTGAGGGAGTCAAAAATGTTATTTCATGCAAAATGCTTAAAATAGTGCTCAGTCGCTGTTAGCTACCTGTTATTCCATTGAACACGCTGATTATTTGAGTGTTGAATTCACCTTTTAGTGAAGCACGGGCTTTGTCTTCATCATCTTTTGTTCGCTGTAAACGTCGCGCTGTGCCAGGCCTGTGGGGACGTTCAGTTCACACAGGATGGATTTCATGGCATTGGGCTGAAGATTGCAACAGACAGGCAGGACTTCTTGAGATGATCACAAACCTAAGATTTTATTGCTGAAGCTTCCAGGTTATTGGAAGTATTCATCACCTCAGTTTATAATACTAAAGGAAACTAACATTTTTTTCTTTATTAACTTTTTATTTTCAGTTAGTTTTAGATTGAAAGAGGATTGCAAATATGGTACAGAGAGTTTGCATATGTCCCGCGCCGTTTTTCTCATCACCGATTACAGTGCATACTTTACTCACGTTTCCTCAGTGTTCCCTCAGTGTTCCCTCAGTGATCTTTTCCCGTTCCAGGATCCCATCCTGGGTACCACCTCATATTTAACTGCTATGTCTCCTGAAGCTCATCTTGGCTGTGGCAGCTTCTCAGACTCTTTTTGGTTTTGAGGACCTTGATAGTTTTGAGGAGTTCTGATCATGTTTTGCAGAATGTTCCTCAAGTGTTTTTATTTAAATTAAGAGATGATTCACATACCATAAAATTCACACTTTTAAAGGGTGCCACAAACAAAATTTAAAAGTTCTTTTGGTAGCATGATTTTATTAAACTTATAACTTATTAGCAACATCAGATTACTTACATTGTATACAGAATACTTCCAGCTAGGAAATGTATTAACAACATTCCATTTACATGGTGAGCTCATCTGCGTTTGGTGAGCATTTATGTGAGCAGGGTTATGATGCATTTTGGCAAAAGGGAGCCAGGAGGTCATCTTGGGTTTGCTGTTGCCCTGGAAATGTTGAAAGGAATGAATTTGTTCTGGCATCCTGAACTGTTTTGGACTCTGTTTTAGCAGGGTACTTGTTTTTATATACTAGTTGAAATAGTACCGATGTCAGAGAAGCTTGCTTTTGGAAAACAGAAAGGAAAGTAGAAATGTTTTATCGTGACAAAAGGCTGCCAACACGTGGGCAGAGACGATCAGAAAGTGGAAGTCAGGGTGTGTGAGTGGGAATCCCTTTGTGCAGCTTTCCCTGCATTCATTCATCGATTCACCACACAGCACATCTTTATGCTGTGCCCACAGGGTGCCAGAAACTGTTCTTGGTTCTTGGAATATGCAAAGCACAAAGCAGACAAAAAAAAACCCATGTTCTCTTGAAGCTTGCACTCTGGTGGTGTAGACAGATGGCGAGCAGACAGTTGTGTGTCAGGGGTGACAAGTGGTTTGAAAAGCATAAAAGGAGGTCAGGTGATATAGACATTCAGATGGCAGGTGTTCCAGAAAGACCCCTCTGAGTTGACACTTGACCAGAGACACAAACATATAGTTAACTAAAAGTATGTCTACAACATGGGTAGTTTCTTTGGAATGAAGTTCATTCAATTAAACTTAGTAAAAAAAAAGTTAATGGAGTAGCTTTTACACAACTGTCACTGTGCTATGCTTGGGGGAGTTAATGGGCAGTCAGATACACGGTCCTTGCCTCCAGACAACTGACCGCCTTGAGCGGAACAGGGTGTGACTCAGTCAGCAGAGGTCCTTCAGTGACAAACTCTGAGAAGTGCTGGGAAGGAGGAGCAAGCGAACTGCGAGCCCTGAGCGGGGAGAAGAGGGAGCCAGTCTAAATGGCTGCTCAGGCTTCCTTGAAGAAGGGACACTTAAAAACTGAGAGCCGACAGAGCAGGTGGGATGAGCAGAAGTAAAGACGGCAAGGGAGGAAGGCCAGGGAGCCTGGGCTCCAGGAGCCAGGGGGATTGTGGGAAGAACCTGCGTGGTAGCAGTGGCTAGGAGGATGTCAGCTGTTTATGAGGAGAGGAAGTTCTAAGTCGTTTGACACCATCCCATTCTTGGAAGTGGATATTCTTACTATCATTCTACATGTGCAGTAAGTAGTAGTAAATGAAAATTAGTCAATCTAATAAAGCCATCTAATTGACTTGCTTTGACATTTTTTAGAATTCAGAGTGCAGGTTAGATTTTGCAATGATAACCAGAAGTACTATTACGTATAAAATTTTTGATACTTTGTTCAAATAGCCAAAAGTTTCAAAAAAGTAGATCGCATGACAGTGTTTTAAAAGCGGTTGCCAATTAAGAAAAGTCTTTTTAGGAGGGCAGTTTTAAACTCAAGATGTGTAGAGTTTTTCTTTAATTTTTTTTTTTTTACAAAATATCATTAAGTGAAATTTTGGAGTAAATATTTAATTGCATTATACAGTTATGGTTCTTAGAAGCAAAACAGCCTTTGGAGAATGTTTTTTAATCTAATAAAATGAGTTATCTTTGTTTAAAGCTTTTCCCTCTGTCTAGTACATTCAGTTACTTAATGTGCATCATCTTTTTTAAGAGTGTTTTGATATGACATGCTCAGAGTCAAATGACTTTATAAAGACAGAACAATGCCTTTGCTAAGGATGCAAAAATGTTTAATCTCTGGCTTTTAAAATGTTTCTGCCTTTTTAGGAAAATCAAGATGTGATTGTGGAGTAGTGTTAAGTGAAGGGCTTACCACAGCGGAGGCGGCGGTGATAATGCCGTATTTTTAGACAGTCGTCTTCACAGGTCTCCACGAAAACCTGCAGGCGCGCTCTGTCAGACGTCAGCACCGCGATGCTGACCCCAGCAAGCACGGTGGCAGTGCATCCAGGCTTGGTAGTGGAGAACGGTTCGGGGAGCTGTGGAAATTAGCCCTTGTTCGCTTTTACTTCTGCATCATGTTTGGTGTGCATGTCGCCAGTCAGAGAATTATTCTTTGTGGGGATATGTTTCCATCATGCAAAATGAACAAGCTGTCTAACTTCTAAATCTGTATTAGGTATAAATGGAGTAGTAATTATTTAAGTCTGGGGAGGTTCTATGACTTTCCAAAAAAATATTTAAATTAATGTAATTTCAATTTCCAAAATTATTTTGATACTCTCACATTTAAAATAATTTGTTCTTCCTACGGTTTTTCTCCCCACTTTTGTTTTTCTAGGAATCACATTTTTAGGTGTGCAGAAGTCTTAGAAGTCAGAGATCACGTTTGTTTTCCTCTGTTTCCCAGCACTTCCTATGGCCCTCCCTGCTTCTGCGCAGAGCATGAGGGTTTCACCCTGTGCCTGCAAGAGAGGGGAGCCATCCTTCTGTGAGTGGGGTGGGGTTTCCACCTTTATTCCTTGAATAAGGCTTTTCTTTGTGCGATGTTAGTGATTCACGTGGCATTTGAACCTGTGCCCTTGTAGTAGTGGGCAGTGATCTCTTCCCAGACAAGCCGATGAGCTGATGAAATGGGGCCGTTGTGTTACAGGTTGGGTTCTCTGAGAGGCAGACTCTTCAGAACGGGTGTAGTAGGCTTTATTCGGTTTTTCATATGTTTGAGGGGGCACTCTCAGGATCAACACTGAGTGTGCTGGTGGGAAAGGGAGCGGGCTGTGTGGGGGGAGAGACCGAGATGCAGTGCGGGACTGACAGCAGCCTCAGCCGCCAAATGGGGAGTCTGGAGTCTGGATCTCATCGCCGGCGCCTCACAGGTGAGTCGGCAGATGGGGACCACCCAAGAAGGGCATGACACTGGTAGAGGCACTTTCACTGGAGGGGCAACAGGTGATCTAGGCAACATATACTAGGGTCCACTGCAGTGAGTGTGAGTCATCTCCAGACAAGTGTTCTTGTACGCTGTACAGAGGAAGAAAGGACAGTGGCGCTCCCAGGTATGTGGATAGTGATTTTATCTCATTGGTTTAACTCTAAGAACGGACGTTCGCTCAATGGGACAGAAAGCATCCCTAACGTGTGTAAGCACAAAACGAAAAGTGAGAATGCGCTGCAGCTTTGATATTGAGCCTGAACCTCAAGCACTAATAAGTCTACAAGGGGAGGTAGTTTCTTGTAGGACTTTATAACACGTCATCCCTTGTGGGGAATGGCTGACTCAAGGCCCCTCTCTCCTTCCTACTGTGAATTGAAAACCTTGAGTACTGCACAGATTCTTCCTCATGTGGACTTACAGGTCAGCGGCCACAGATGAGCGAGGGACGCAGATCGGATAGGCCAGAGAGGCTTGCCCACTGCACATGGTTGTGGTGGCTGTGCCAGTGGCTCCTACAAGGGACCTGCTGAGGTCCTGCAAGTGGAACTGGAAATCTGGCCAGTCCCTCTGGTGCACTCTTATCAGTCTCTCTGGAAGGCATCAGTTTTGCTAATTTACACAAAGCACTGTGTGTGCTGGCCACAGTCCTGCTCAGAACCCTGGTCAAAGACCAATTTAAATGTGTGTGGGGGAGGTGTTTGTACTCTAAAGGTGCTTATATGTGCAATGTGTGTATATATGTGCACACATTGAGTGTGTGTGAAGGCTCTGGTAAAGTTCAGACCAACAGTGGGGATGTGGTAACCCCCAGACAGACAAGCACTGGGCTTTCTTACCCACTGAGCCCCTTCACTGTTGAGTCCCCAGTTTTCCACTCATGTCTCTATCCTCTGCACTCTTTGGAGCTGTAGGCTTGTAACATTAATCATTAATCAGAAAAATATTGATACTAATCAGAAAAAGACTCTCACACTGGCTTCGTACCCACGACCTGAGGCAAGAAGCTCCATGCAGTAATAGAGACATAGTCACATAGCTTTTCTCTAATACAGAAGGTCCAAGAATCTGATTGTGTGAGAGCAGCTTCCAGTCCCTCACGTATATTCCCTCCAGCCACTCTTTGAACAGGAGAGGACCCAGTCGCCCACCTGCCATGTTTTCTCTATCTGCCCCTGAGATCTAACCCATCCCAGTGACCCTCCCATGTAGGAGAGGAACTTAATCCAGACTTGGTGGGGGGAAATCATGGAAGACTCCCAGGAAGAGGCAATGTCTTTTTGAAAGCTTATGATAGAATTTGATAGAATGTATCCAGGGAAAGGACTTGTGAAGGTGGTGGTAGTGGGGGTTGAGGGGCTCTGGGGAAAGTGGAGAGATGAGGAAACTCTTTTGGGCAGTATGGTATGTTCAAGAAACTGAAAGATGTTAATGAGAGAAAACAGTAAAGATAAGATGGGACCATATCATAAAAGGTCTTGAAGACTTGTTTAAGGGTCGTGGTAAACTGGAAAGGGACTTTCAGCAAGAGTGTGGCATCATTAGATTTAGTTTTGAAAGATTGTCTGGTGGCAGAGAGGAGGATGCTGGGGATAAGGCAAACTGGAAATGACAGTAGCTTTCCTTAGAAGGTTAAGGGCAATCAGGTGTGAGATAATGATGCTCTCAGGAACCAGGGGTGTGAAAGTGAGATGAAATAGATGGATTTTCAAAATGTTAAGAGAGAGAACTGATAGGGCTTGGTAGTTGGGTATTTGCAAACTACTTTGACAGTTGAAATAACCATGCAGATAAGTATAATAGAGATTTTTATCTATCTTTTGTGAATGAAGAAGTTAAATGAATTGAAATTCAGAGAAGCTAAATGAATTGTTTGATGACACAGAGCTGGAAAAGGAACTAGAACTTGAGACCGATTGCCCAGTTGAATTACTTCATCCACAATCCTAGGCTTCTGGTTTCAGTGACTGAGTAAGCTTAGGGGAAGATTAAACACTTCCAAATGTAATTTTCTTGCTCTCTACTGTGGTAAAAAGGACTAAAGTATGCTCTACTATAAACACAAAGTTCAAGCAAGATAACTAGCTTTGAGGCAGGAGTCTAGAATGGTGGGTACATGAATCCTGGACAATCACCTTCAACCATCCACAGATCAGTGGTGAAGTCCTCTAATCTGCAGCAGGTGTGGTGGTGAGAGGACAAGGCCCCAGATCCTGCATTACTTGTTGGGCTTTGGAACAAACAAAACCCCAGTGGACTTTATGACTTGAACCTTTGAGGATTCTTTGTCTATACTAAGTGGGCCTAAGTGGGTTCATTTTTTAAAATTTTGTTTAGAGAAACAAGTCATTTACAACAGCATGGCGATTACCAGAGAAGGGGGTGGGGGAGATAGAACACGGTATGGGAGTATTAATTGTCATGGAAGGAGACTTGACTTGGGGTAGTGAACACACAATACAATACACAGGTGATGTGTTACAGAATTGTACATCTGAAACCTATATAATTTTATTAACCAATGTCACCCCAGTAAATTTAATAAAAAGTGAAAAAAAGAATCATTGAGGTAAAATTATATAACAGAATTGGTCATTTTAAAGTGAAAACTTAGCAGCATATGATATATGCACCGTGTGGCGTCACTACTGCCTCCATCCAGTTCCAACACATTTGCATCGCTCCGAAATAAAACCCCTCCCCAGTGAAGCAGTTCCGGCCCATCATGTCTCCCCCTTGCCCCTGGCAACTAACAGTCTGCTTTCTGTCTCTGTAAATGTATCTGTTCTGGATATTTTATATAAATAGAATCATACAATGTGTAACCTTTTATGTCTGGCTTCTTTCACTTAGCATCATGTTTTGTAGAGTCATCCATATGGTAGCAGGTGTCAGTACTTCATTCCTTTTTATTGTCGAATAATGTTCCATTGTATGGATGTACCACAATTTATTCATTTATCCATCAATAGATATTCGGGCTGTTTCCACCCTATTGTGGCTAGGATTGCTATGAACATGCATGTAGTTGTAATGATTTGAAAAATATGTCTTCAATTCTTTTGGGTATATACACTGAGTAGAACTGTGGGGTCATGTGGTAGTTCTATGTCTAGCCTTTAAAGACCTGTCAAACTGTTTCTTACAGTTTATACATTATACATCTGTAACAGCAATGTACATGTGTTCCACACTTTCTCCCCATCCCTGTCAGCATTTGTTATTTTTTTTCTTTTTTTTTAAACTATAGTCATTATAATGAGCATGAAGTATAAATGGCTTCTTTTTATTAGACTATTCCTGGTTTCTTCTTGAGAAAAGAGCCCCTTTAAAGTAGAAGAGAAACAAGGTCCACCCTATTTTGGCAGCTATTTGGGGAGGAAAGAAATCTCTGAGGAGATAGATCAAGAAAGACCCTAAAGAGAGGGGGTCCTTTGGGAACTCAAGAGTTTAATCCCGTGTCATGGCTCCATGTTTTACCTCTGAGGGATTCATTCTGTTCCTCTCTCCTTGGAGGTAGGTTGAGCTGACAGACTATGGAGGAAAGTTTGTAGGAAGGAAGCCAAACTTTCTGAACAAACAGATAAATTCCTAGATTATTGTTCATTTTTTTAATAAATATTTATGAAATATCCACTATGTGCCAGGTACTCCTCTGGGTGCTCATGATACAGCAATGGCTGAAGCAGATGAAGTTCCTCACTTTCCCGAGCCTTTATTCTGGTGGGGGGACATGAACATTGAACAATGAACATACTAAATAAATTATATAGTATGTTAAGAGGTGATAAGTGGTACTGAAAAAAGAAAAAGTAGATTAAGGTAGTAAATAGGATAGTGAAGTAGACCTTTTTGAGAAGCTGGGGATAGAGCACAGACTGGAAGTAGCTGGGTCTGGAGGGGTTCTCTGAATCAAAAATAAAACCAAACAAACAGAAAACACAAAGCTTTATCCAATCAGAAATCTGCAGTGCAACTCTGATGTCACTACTCGTGGTGTCCTCAGTAAATGTCCTCTTAGTCCCTACCTTTTCAGGTGTTCATTTTTGTGGTCATTGTTTGATGTTCATCTGCTTACCTTGTTGCTCAGCCCGCAATCAGGCCTTCTGAGTTATGACTGATCAGCGACGGTGAAAATCAGGCACCTCGGGTTCTTGAGCAGCCTGGGCCTCAGACGCAGGAAGTAGGATATGAGTGAACAAGATCTTCCCGGTGTAACTGAGATGGAGATTCAGAGTGATAAAGACCTGTAGGCCATAGCTAAGTTTGCTAGGGATTTTTTGAAACTGTTCTCTAGAACGGACTTCTAAAGGTTTTGGACATCTTGACAGCTCAGAGCTCAGAAAATATGTACAGTAATTCTCAGACACCCACTGTGCTTCTGCAGTCGTGCCCTGTCAAAAGCGCTCAGTTAGCTAAGTTCCTCCTTGCAATTTCCTCCGTACACATGGCTGTTCATTTGGGGACAGGAGACCACGGTGAGGCCTGGGTGTTATGGGGATGGATGTTTGCCTAGCGTCTCCATCAGGAGACTTTCACATGAAAGGAGAGACCCCGAATCACTGAGTCTGACACAAGGTCCAGCCTGAACCTCATCTTCGCAGGCCTTTCGTGCTCTGTGCGAAAGTGTCTGGTCTAGGGAATGACCAGACCTGCAGCTAGGCTGTTAGTGGTCCCAGTGGCACAAAGCAGGACACTCCAGTGCAGACATCACAGTGTCCATTTCCTCCACAGTGATTGCTGATTTGAGTTTGTCAGAAGATGATTCGTTCTGGAAATAAAATTTGATTCTAGTTTGAAATGTTTAGCTCTAGGTTCAGCATTTAGAAAACTGCACCTAGGCTGATTATTGTATGTTTGTGGCCTCTAGGTTTTATTTTCTTTGAATTTAAAAATATACAGGGTGGGGCTAATATAGGTTTACGGGTGTGAGTACTTGAAACACGGAGTTTATTCTTGTATTATTATTTATTAATTATTGTGATAATTTCCACATAAAAACTGTAAACCCACATTTGCCACTCCCTGAATGGCTCAGTATAATTAAGATAAGATGTTTCCTTAAATAGATGTTTCCTTAAATATCCAGCTGTTGTGAAGGAAAGTTCAAGTTCTTCTCCAGAATACTTTTCCAAAATGTAATGGGGTTTGCTCTTTTTCACTTTGGTTATTTTAGGCAGTCATTAAACAGTTGTTAGCCAGTTTAGTAAGTTTATATAAAACTGCATATTTTGAGGCTTTAAATGCCACAGGAGAAGTTCCAATGTAAACAGAGAACAGAATCAGTGCTTCAAACGGAAGCGCCCAGCACTCCACCTTGTTCCAGTCAAGGAAGTGCTTACATGGACAAGGCCATGAACACGTGCGACTCACCCCACCAGTTGAAGAGGTCCCCGGGTGATTGATCTCTTGAGGTTGGCGAATGGGGCCAAGAGGCCAGGTCCCGGTTCCAGTTCCATGTGGGTCAGCTAGATTCACTTTGTTCTGCGGTCACAGATTGTGACTCAGACCCTGGTAAATGTCTCATAAATGCATTCCACTCATCAAGAGAGTGTGGATTATGAGCTGCTGGCTCAGAGCCAGAGGGATGCTCAGCAACCCTCAGACAGGCGTGCCAACTATGTTCTCTGTTTGAACTGTCTGCCTGACATGGCGCGGACAGCACTTTCTCCAAGTGACACCTGCCTTTGGTACTATGCTTAGGCACTCACCCTGAAATCTGGAGACAGGCTCAGTGTCTCCTGGAGCTGCAGTCGAAAAGGAAAAAGGAGGGAAAGCTGCTGTTGCTTTCTGTGTTACATCTATGAACTTGAATTGTTTCATTAATTCAAATGCGTTTGTACTCTTAAAGTCCAGCTTTAATCTGAATCTCTGTGATGCTTTTTAAAACTTTCGGATTTCTAGCTCCTCTTATCTACAGTGTAAGAACAGCATTACTAACACTAGTAATAGCTGTCATTTACTGAGCACTTACTATATTCTGGGCTTTTTCATGCAGGTTTTAAATCTATTAACTCATTTGATCCTCCAAGTAACTATATCAAAAAGGAAGCTATTGTTAGTATGACCATCCTTATTTTACAGATGAGATGCAGAGAGATTAAGTAAATTGTTTAAAATCAGACAGTTTATTGTAAACTGTGGGATTTGGACCCAGTATGTGGCTTCAGAGTTTATTTTAACTGACTGTACGAACTATTTATAACACAGAAGCAGCAACAACAACATCACATTTCTGGGTGTGTCCTGTGGTTCATGCACTTGTTAAAACAAGACTTCGTTTTTGTTACGTCATTTAATCTCATTGGTGTCTAAAACAAACAAATCTTCCTAACAAAGAGACACCCTCTCTTTTCCTTTAATGCCATCACTATGAATGAAATGCCTTTGTACTCGTGCCCCACTTGTCCTAAAAATAATTTAGAAAGGCTTTAGAATAATTGTCTTCCAGGCAAGGAAGCTTAAATTGCCAGTCAATTTTTCTGCATTCCTGATTTTTCTGGTGCAGTGTCTTTTGATTCCATCCTATCCTGAGATTTTCTTGCCGAATTTAAGATGCTCTGTTAATGCTTCTCTCTCCTCCTTGCCTCTCTTCTTCCTCTCTTGCCCTCCCTTCTCTTCCCTTTCTCTTTTCAGCCCCCATAGGGCACTCCATTATGCTTTCTGTCTACCTGGGTGTTGCTTTACTGTAATAATCGTGACATTGGGCAATGATGTTAAGAGGTCTTTGATGGCAAGGACTGTGTCTTAGTCATCTTGTTCTTCCGGCACCGAGCATTTGGGCCTCGCACATAGGGAGTACTCGAGGTGAATGTTTACTGAGTGAGTAAATCCCTTCCTTCCCATTCCTTCTTTTCCTTCTCCAATAGCCTTTTCCAGACACTCATTATTATTTCGTGCCTAAGGTATATCAGCTCGAATGTTTTTGCCTGTAAGTAACAGCAAGGACAACTCATGCTGGCTTAAGCAATAAGGACTTTTATTGGCTGACAAGTGGAAGGCCAGAGATAAAGCAGGCCACAAGGTGGAATTATCCAAGTACCCTTGTGTTGCTTTAGGATTCTCTTGACTCTGTCCTCTTTTGGCCAACAGTGTGGTAGTTATAATAGTTCAGATCCTTACATTTGGCCACAGTGACATCCAGCCCGTATCTTAAGAAGATAATTTGTCCTACAAGTTTCTAGGAAATATCTGTATTTTATTCATCTGAACTGGGTCACGTACCTGTTCTGAAACCAATTCCTGTAGCTAGAGGATTGCTGCATTCTCTTCAGTTTGCAGCTGGATTTGTGAACCATGGAGAAAGGGGTTACTCTGAGGTACAATATAGTCAGGTCAGCACCTCCCGAAGCATATGGGCTCTCATGGAGGATGGCTGCAAAGCGGAATAAGATTGGAGGTCTGTTGGGAAGGGGGTATGGACTTGGCCCAAGCAGCTATCAATGTCCATTGTACCCAGCTCCGGGAAACTTCCTAACTGGTGTCTCTCCCTGCAGACACTCTGCCCTCTCATCCTTTCCATATACCACCACTAGATTAACACCTCTCAGACATGACTTTTATGACACAACACTGATGTGAAAAATGTTAGACTCCCCGTTGCTTATTGGAAGATATTCTGACATCCAAGCCTCTATTTAAGACAGTCCCATTTTTTCTTCTTCCAATTTTCTTGCATACTAAAACTGGTATTTCAGACTGAATGTTTTTGTGTGTCCCCCCCAAATTCATGTGTTGAAGTCCTAACCCCCAAGATGATTGTGTTAGGAGGTGGGGCCTTTGGGGGATGATTAGGTCATGAGGGTGGAGCCCCCATGAATGGTATTAATGTCCTTATAAAAGGAACTCCAAAGAGCTTTCGAGCCCTCCTTCCCCCATGTGAGCACACAGAGGGGATGCAGCAGTCTGTAGACAGGAAAAGGTGCCTCCCAGACCCGACCGTGCACAGCACCCCGATCTCAGACTTCTAGCTTCCAGAACTGTGAGGAACAAATTTCCACTGTTTATGAGCCACCTAGTCCTGACAGTTTGCTCTAGCAGCCCAGAGGAACTCAGATCACTGGGTGTTAGGCAAGATGGTTCAATAACCACTCTCTGATAATGTAGCTCATGCCTTTGCTCTGCACTTTCATTTCTTCCACCTGGCATGACTGCCTTCCTTCTCTGGTTCATGTCAAAGTCCAACCTTGCTTGCAAGTTCCACCTTAAATTGTTTTCTCTGTAGCATTCCATGAGCACTCTACTCTTAATCAATCTGCTACTACTCTAATTACTGTACCATTTATTAATATAGCATGATACTCAGCATATATTGCTTTATAATGTTGGATAACTCTTCATTTAAATTTATGTTTTTCTTATCTCCCTAAAGGTAAAACGAAGACTTATATGCATTTTTGATCCTCCTAATAGCTAGTTACTGTCTTGCAACTGATAGATGCTGCAAACAAAACATATATGTGCCACCTGAGACAGGTGGGAGCAAAGAAGCATGGTGGAAACATTGCAAATGTGAAGGTTGTATAATCAGGTAGTACAAATATTTACTGGTAACCTACAATATATGCACAAGGCACTCACAGTTTTAAGTTCTGGAACTTACGTGGGGAATAACCAAAGTCCTTTTCCTGAATGAGTTCACATTTCTAGTGGAGAGACAGACAAATTAATATTTAGTAAAATATCATCTAATTCCAGCTGCTAAGAAGAAAACCAAAGAAAGATTAAGGACAGTGGGCTGATATTTTGTGGGTGGAATGATCAGGGAAAGCTGCTGACCAAAGGCCTAGGTGGAATTCCGACAGGTGATGGGGAAGAAGGAACCCCCCACGCAGAAGCCCTGAGGAGAACCCTTGCAGGCATGCTTGAGAGCAAGCAAGAAGGTCAGAGTAGCTGGAATGACTGATGGCCAAGGAGTGACAGGAGATGGAAACGCCAAGGGAGCCAGAGTTTGGGTAGGGCACATTCTTGTAGATCATACCTGAAGTTTAATTTTAATGTAAGTGACACAGAATGCCTTTGAAGGACTTTGATTTGGGTAGTCACCTAACCTGATTTACAGTTTACGAGAAACACGTTGTCTTCTATGCAGAGAAGAGACTTTGGGGAGAGCCCGACTGGAAGGAGGAAGACCAGACTGGAGACTACTGTAGAAGGGCCGGTGGGGCCTGATGATGGCCTGTTCTCAAACGGTGGCGCTGGAGTTGGGGTGAAGCGGTTGGGTTCTGTGTCCATTTAAAGGTGAAAGCAACGAGGTTTGATTATGGATGGAATGTGGGGGGAGGGTGTAAGAATAAAGTGAGATAATAGTGGCTTTTCAAATAGAATATTTGATTTAGTTGTGGTTTTTTAAAAATCAAATATACATCTATGAACAGTGGACATTTTAAACTGTTGTTACTCAAAAGTGCAAAAAAATTCCATAATTATTAAAAAATGCTAAAGCGACGACAGCATAGTAAAATCAAAGAACCCTTGGAGTAATGGTCTGCACTTGTAACATTGTTTCAGTATCTACAATTTAGACATCTTTTCATAGATATTTCATGAATTGTACACTTTTTACTTGGCTGTGTTGAAAAGCTCATTGTGGGGTCGTGAGTAAGTTGTGAATATTTTGATTTGTGTAGTCTGTACACTGTTCAGACTTAAAGTTTATCCTGCTTGGTACATTCTTTGGTAAACTGAGGACTTGCCTGGAACTTGAACATGCCTCACTTCTACTGATTAAAGAGAGGGGAAATATGCTTGGATTAGCACACAAGAATGAGCATAAATACTTTAATAAAGTTTAAAGCACCTATTAAAAATAGTCTTTTGTCCTCAAAAGTATCAGGTATGATTTCTGTAGTAGTTGATTATTCATTGTTTTATCTTTTCAAATGAATTAGTCATGTTTTTGCTGATAAGGTGTTGCTTACAAATTAAAGCATTTCAAGAATACCAGATTTTTGTAACAAAGTCAGAACTTGATCTAATTCATTAATTTTTATAATAGTTTTGTAATTGTCCAGTGGTAATAATTGTCCCCATTCCTTCAGTAGGGACTATTTATGAGACAGGGTGACCACAAGATAGAGTGATTGCCATTCAGAAATTATTTTCTAACACCCCCACACCTGAGGTAGCCCACATCTGGAGCACCTTGTTTCTAGAAGCAGTAGGTTTTGTGCTAATTACGTTATTCTGTGGTGACATTCACTACTATGACATTCATACCGGCACTGTGTGATGGGGTATGGATTTGGTTGCAGTGGGATAATAGGGCTGATGTTCGCTGGCTTCAGTTTTGTGGCCAAACTAAATCAACTTATTTGATGTTTCTCCAGGAGAGTTATTATTTGCTTGATTAGTACTTAAAAATGTAGTACTTGAAACTGTTTATCTATTCATCATTATCTTAATCATTCTTTTGTTCAGTAGACATATATTGAGCACTGCCTTTTTCTAGCCACTGTGGTTGCATATTTATTGAACTTTCAAAGCAGTAGACCTGTTAGATTTCTCACCCACTGCTTTGTAACAAGGTCCCATGTCACCTTTAAACCTCTTGAAGAATCTGAGGACTGGATACATCACAGTAGGTGGAATTTTAAGACTCCCTGCTCTGCACCCTCTCACCTGCTTTGACTCTCGGATGTTCTTTAACATTATGTTGCTAAATGAAACATGACTACAATACTAACTTTGGTTGAAAGGCTCTTTCACCTACACATTACCAGCTCAGTGTTTATAGACAGTTCCATATTTCGGCGGTCATCGGGTTAGCGAACAGAGAGCACACGTGTTTGACTCCTGACGTAGAAGTAGAACTGACTGTTGGGTGGAGGAGCTCAGTGAAAAAAGTTACCTGGTAAGACAAATGAAGTGAATGTGGGGCCTCACAGTGTGGCCTGGGATAGCCCTGTTGACTTCCCTTTGGGTGGGGTCAGACAGGTGAAGGAGGTCATCTTGCGTAATTTGGAAGACAAGTGTTCTCAAGATAAACATCTAATTTTTAGTTTCATCTCTGGCTGAGATTGAGTATTTCTCTGGACCTGTTTCTCCAGCTCTCCAAGGAGACATCTGATATGGTCTGAATGTGTCTCCTCAAAAGTCATATTTTGAAATCCTAAGCCCCAGAGGTGACAGTATTAGGAGATGGTACATTGGGAGGTGATTAGGTCACAGGGAAGGAGCCTCATGAATGGAATTAGTGACCTTAGGGAGGTGCTCCCATGAGCTCCCTGGTCCGTTTCCCTGTGAGGACACGGAGAAACAATGCTGTCTGTGAACAAGGAAGAGGGACCTGGCCCTGCCTTGCTGGTACCCTGGTCTTGGACTTCCCAACCTCCAGAACCATTGTTCGTAAGCTACTCGGTCTCTGGGATTTTGTTACAGCCACCCAGATGGCCTAACACAGCACTGAATGTTCCAGTGTTGAGAGTCTCATAGGGGCGGAGACGCCTGGGTCCAAAAATCAGCTCTCCCATTTATTGCAGGTTAGTTCTGGACTCCTCTAAACCTGCATTTCCTCGTCTGTACAGTGAGGACCATAATATACAATCTCTAAGGACGTCAGAAAATTGGAGATAATGTGGATTAAGCATTAAGCATAGCACATGGAACAGAGAAATTACTCAGTAAAGGGCAGCTAAATAGAATGAATCATTGAACCAGGGTGCACAGTTCTGGAATCCCCATTGCATGCTCCTTCCAGATATTTATGTGTTGTGTGTTATGCCTGTGTGTGACCCCATCTGAAATGATGTTGCTCCTAGAAACAACAGATTCTTTGCCCTTGCTGTCTTTGACTAAGGAAGCACTCACTTTGTAATCTGTGATGCTTTTACATTGAAACTTAACTTTCCCACCATATACAGGGTCTGACAGAAGTAAGGCCTGCTCGAGTGTGATTGGTGGGGTTATAATATGGGTGTCACAATTTATTTTAATTTGAACATTTCACCTAAGATGTCATATGGTGACATTGAGTGATATTGCTATGTAACAGAATGGCATACTTATGGTTTTGTAATAAAAGATTTTGTAATAAAAGAGGGGCATTATTTGTGCTGGACCCTAAAGGTCAGTTTTTTATGATCTCTGTGACTACATTGTAATTCTTTGTTTAGAAAGGCCTGTTAACGCTGTCCTCATTGACTGAGCCAGCTCTACGCACACCCTTTGAAGACATTGGCCTGCAGAGCCGAGGAGTGGGCGGTGGCTGTGTTCTGCAGTGTCTCCGGGCTACGGAGGAGATGCGGGAATGAGGACTGTGCTCTCTTGCCACAGCATCCAGACCCATTTCTCAGCAGAAACTTACTTTCTTCTTCAGTTTTCCACTTAACCTCATGGAAGTGGACACAGTCAGGCTGACAGTAGGGAGGGAGGAGCTGTTACTGAGCAGGATCACAGCGTAGTTGAACAGTGGGCAAGCTGTGGCTGGAGGTGCAGCCTCTTCACAAGCACGTGGACTGGCATGGCTGGTGTGGTGTGAACCCCAGACCAAAAAAGGGGTTTGCACCTTGGCTGGGAATTAGCCTTTTTTCCCCCCTGTTTTGTCCTTTATTGTGATATAACTGACATATAAATGTGAGTTTAAAGTACACAACATATTGATCTGATACATTTATATTGCATTCTGGTAGGTATTATAGAAATAGCTGATACCTCTACCAAGTCACCTAATTACCCTCTCTTCTAGGGGTGTGAACAATTAAGGTCATCTCTTAGCAAGTTAAGGCTCATGGTAGTTTCCTTGTCTGCAGTCACAGTACTGTAGTAGGCCTCCAGGACTTACCCATCTACGAGTTGCAAGTTTGTACCCTTGAACAGCATCTGCCATTTCCTCGTCTCCCACCCTGGGTAACACTGTTCCACATTCTGCTTCTTCGAGTTCAGGTTTTCTAGGTTCCACCTATAACAGATATGCAGAACTCGTCTCTCTATCTGACTTTCTCACTCGGCACGATATTGCTGCAGTCGCCGCTGCCCCTTGTTTGATGTTTGCGGCGCCCCTGTTCCCGCATGCATCCTTCGGATGATGCGCCCCAAATGAGTGCGAGGAAGCTTTCATTATAAAGGTAATCACTTTATTCAAGATTAAAATGTTTTTGTCATTTTCCTATATTCCACATATTTCAGTTTTTATATTCTATCAGCTAGTACCTTCAAAAGTAAATGACTTAATGACTTTAGAAAAGATGATGTGAGAAGAGTTAATGAGAAGGGATAAATAAATACCAACACTTAGGTATACGTACATGATTCATTTTGATCCTGTGCATATCGCCAGAGAAGGAAATTCAGAAGTTCCGTGTGAACGGTTGCGGATGGCTTTAGCAGAGGTCAGAGAGGGAGCTGCAGAGTTACATATATGGCAGTGAATAAGCAATGATAACCGGGGCATGGTTTCTCTGCTCTGCTTTCTTGTCAGGGAAGCTATTATGAAAAGCAGGTTGTTGGCAGACAAAACTCTAAATAAACCGAGGACTCTCATTTTATAATAGCACTTTTTAGAATCAGCCTTTTGAAATACAATAAAATTTTCGCAATCCACGTTTCTCTGCTCATGCCAATTATTTGTTGTGTTTGCGCTTATTCATTTATGCATGGAAGTTTCAGTAGAAAGATACAGTCATTTTTGTTAAGGTTAGATTAATAAGCCTCAATTAAAAGAGGCTCATTCAAACAAAAACACAGATTGCAAAATGGCAAATAAAGGGGAACCATATTATTTTAGAAGCAAAAGATTACATTTTAACACTGTGTTGAAACAGACAAAGGCACCCACTGCAGACTTTACAAGTGCTCATTTTGCTTCCACTGTGGTGGTTCAGCTTACAGATGGTCCATGAGATAGCTGCTATAGAAACCAAGCCTTTTTCATCAATCTCTCTCTGTTGCTATGGTGTGTTTGGGATTGTTGCACGTAAACTTTTGTATTAAGTGTCACTTATGTTTTTCATGACTGACCATGTAATGAAACATATTGATTACACATTCACCAACAAAGCATGGCATAAAATGATGCATTACTGCTGTGCATTAGTTATTAAGTATAATACGTGGACCTAAAATTATTGGTAGATGTGCACTGTGCACTTGTTAACTAGGTTATTGAAACATTCACATGATAAAGAAAACTTAGCTCTAATTGACAGAAGTAGAATCTTTTATTTTCTTGAAAGTGATGTTTTCCTTGTAAGATTTAAGATCTTCTGAAAGTTAAATCTGTAATAGAATTCAGAATTCCTGCGTTGTAATTTTTGCTCTGACGTTTGATGTTGGGCCTTAGGCAAATTGTTAGCCTCTGGATTTAACGAGATCATGAAACCATGGCCTGATAGATTTATATACTGTAAGCTCCGTGGGGTAGGTACACACCCACTTTGTTACCCCTGTGTGCGCAGAGCCTGGCGGTGCCCAGACAAAAAGCCTGGGACATAGTTAATGCTCGAAGTCCTTACCGAGTGAACAAATACACATGTTGCTTGTGATCGCAAGCGTATCCCGTATTAAAACTCCTCCGTTGAGTCTATTTCAGGAGTAGACGCTATTTCATTCTACCTCAAACAGTTATTGAATTCCAAGTAGTAGTAAAATGCTTCCCTCTTTGCTGGATTCCTTACACTTCACAAAGATTTTATTCCTGGGATTTTGTATTCCAAATTCTCTAATGTTTACTAATTTGTAGATCCCAAGTATTTTTGTTGATCTCAAGTATTTTTATTCTTTGAGTTGTTGTTCACAGTTCAAAGTAGGTGCCTTTGAGTAGAAATTTCCTGATCATTCCTTTCAAGGTACATTAACAACAAGATGATTGTCCATCCAAGGATAGAAGCGCAAGCCTTTGAGTCAGACAGACTCATGTGTCAACACATCCTTTTGAGAAGTTTACGTCCCAGAGTGAACCTCAGTTTTCTCATCTGTATAATGGGGATAACGATGTATACCTCATATCATTACCTGGGAATTAAATGAGATGCACCAATACTAAGGAATTAGCACAGTGAGAGCTTCATAAGTGATAGCCGTTATTGTTAATGTTATGCAGAGAGGATGTGCTTGGTTATAATTTGTGTAAAAGCCAAAAAACTGTGAATTCTATTATTTTGTGTTTTTTATCCAATGGCCCTAACTATGCTGTCCCAGCTCGTACTTTCCCACTGGGTGGAAAATATCTTAATATTGTAACATTTAGGAATATTATACAACTTACAGTCATTTTAGGCTATAAAAATAAGTTCTATGCAGTTTAAAATTCCACCTGAAGAACAGATGTGCTTCACATGTGATCTGTACAACCTCCAGACCAGACTCCTGGGTCATGGAATTGGATGGGGCTTGATCTGCTCATCAGTGCTTCCTTTCACTCCAGCAACTTGGAGTTGGGGGAAACGATGATATTTAACTGTTCCCTGTTCCACATCAAAGCCTAACCCCTCCAGTGCTGTGGTTTAGATGAAAAGTCAGGGCAGGGAGTATTTTATGTAACCTGTGAGAGATGGGAAGATGTCTTTGTTCTTGCCTGGTCTGGTCTGGTTCCATCTGTTGCTACCGAAGTTTGTGGGTGGACCCAGGGAGAGAGTATGCTTGGTGCTCAGTACTCACAGGGCTCCTCGTTGGTGAGAATTCTCAAAGACAACAGCTGTCTCTCCTTTTGACTCCTGCACTTTCTCCCCAAGTAGAATGTCTTGAGCTACTATGAAGGCATCCCTTTAGCAGGAACACCACCTGGAGCCATGGATGTGGGCAAACCCTGCAGCCCTGTTTTCCTCTCCCCTGTTCTCATGCTGTTCTCTCTCCCTGTCACCTCTTTTCCCAATTGGCAATGCTGGCTCCAGAGATCCTGCCTCTGCCTTTTGGATATGTTTCTAAGGAAATATAGAAGCAAGATGTGAGCTGTGTCTATGTACTTTCTCCAGACTCCAAAGGAGCACATCCAAACTTTCTCCCAAAGTCCCCAATATACTCCGACCCCTCTTCAAAGAGAGTGGGGCAGGGTGCTTGATTACATGCTGAGACTGCTTGACAAAGCCTGAGGACAGAGATGCCCATCTCCTTTTCTTGTTAGCAGGGAAAGTGAGGCAAGTTCAGGCACACATATAAGTAAAATGTTTAAAACCACTATGCTCAGGGACTGGTACCTCTTAGTTAATAAGATATTAACTAAGAGCATTACATTACATACAATTATTATTTGCTAAAAATTATAATTTATAACATGTAGAAACCATGTGGTGCTGAAATTTATAATGGAAGCACCTGCAGTCCTGTACAGCTTACAAAGTCATCTGCACACATTCATTTACTGTTTAACTCTCCGTCCGTTGTTCTCTCTTTGTGAATGCATCTAACACGTGCACTTTCATCGCCATGATGTATTATGTTGTGTATCATCTGAAAGGGACTGTGGCTTCATTTATTACTTTAGATCATTACTGTGAAATGAAGTTATCATTGAACCAACAGGGGAATAAAAGCAAGTTAGCAGGGTATTGACATCAGATTCTGCATAGTGCAAGTTGAGGGGTGCGGGTTGCTGAGCTGCTTTTTTGAAATCTTAGGTTTCCTTTTAAAACACTACATTTTTTAAAAAATACAAATATTGGGTACATCTTTCTAGTCAGAAAGACTAAATTTAACACAAATACTGAGACCCAGCCATGTAAACAAGTTGATGGGCTGACAAGCCCTATTCTTAACCATTTATGAAGAGCCCCAGAAAGGTTATCTTTTTGTTTTTTTCTTTAATTTTTATTTTAAAAAAATTATTGTATTTTTTCATCATCATTTTAATGGCAATTCTCTTCCATGGATCTGCTGCTATTCCTTACTCCTTATTGTTTGGTCTCCTCATTTACTAAATTTTTGTCAGCAGATACACTGGAATCAGCCTGAAGGTCTGAGGTTCTTCTCCACAGTCATTTCAGCTACTGAAAAGGCAGATCTTAAACTTACTATTTGAGACTGTCTAAGTGACAGAAGATACCGGGTTTACAGAGGAAGCCCCTGAGCACAGATGAAGTGTAAAGAATCCTGAGGAACAGACGTCTGCATGCTGACCCAGGGGAATGTCCAGCCTCTTCTGTGTGGGGTCCACGGAATGTGCCGTTGGTTTGTTTGATGACTAAAATCACAGGGTTTCAGCCAGAGAATGCTCTTATTCCATCCAAAAGTCAGATATGCAATGCAAAATCAATAAGGATCTGGGGAAATGAAAACTCTTACCCACTGCTGGTTGGGATGGAGAGATGGCACAGCTATCGTGAAGAACAATTTGACAATATCCAATAAAGTTAAACATATGCACAAATGAGCCTTTCCATCCCAAGGTACTCCATAGGCAGCGCTTCTTGGTCTACTGAGGCAAATGAGTTTCCAGGTGTGGCTGAGACACGAACCCACTTGGCTTTAGGGGCAGCCAAGGCCTGATCACCTGTTCTGGGCTAGCTGCCGTGCCTCATTCCCTGAAGAATGCATCCTCCCTCTGTTTGGTGCATGGGCTTGAGTATGTGAGAATGATAATGTAAATGTTATGCCTCATTAATGCTATCAGGGAGAGCTGCCGGGAAAATGACTTAAGATCACAGGCAAAAAAAAAAAAAAAAAAATGTGGCTTTAAAAAAAAATCATGTGCCTTGGCAAGAAAGAGTTTAATGACAAAATAACTTCATGGAGCACTAAAAATTTTCTTTCAAAGATAGGTGTGTTTCTCCAGGGTTATTCTGCTTTAACTTTCAAATGGTTATTAAATTTTCAAGGAAGCTCTTCTATGAATTCTGAAAGTCCACCCAATTTTTGACTTTGTCAGAAGAAGCTGAAGTAAGGAGGTACTTTTCCAGTTGTCTCCATCTTGCCTTTAATTAACCGAATGATTTATAAGTTGTTACCTAATTTTGATCCATATTACACTGACAATGAGAGGATTTATTTGCAAATTTGTAAAAATGTTACAGTCTTTTCACACACACACACCTGTTCTGGGCTAGCTGCTGTGCCACATTCCACACATACATACATATGCCTTATTGAGTTGGGGAGATTGTTATATATTAGCTATTGATATATATTTATATATAGCAAAATTAAACTTGATGTTTTGAACATGACATTATTTTAATTAGAGCTAACAATTTTGTTTTAAGGACAACATTATATAGTCTTTTTTGACCTAGGAATATGCATTACCAAAATTATTAATTTTCTTGGCCTGTTTATGTGCTGAATGTGATCTGGATACATTTAACAGGAGAAATTAAAAAAAACATAGTTTCAAGACATATTTCTTGGTGAAGATAAAAATGTCAAATTAGTTCGGATGTGCAAAAGAGGAGACAGTATTTTGTCATTGACAAACTATCCGATGCTCTTCAGAAAAGTCTGGGCTGTGAAACACACAGGCTCAGAAGGAAAGGATGCCTTCCTGATGCTGTCAAGCACTTACAGCTGATTCCTCAGAGTAGCTTAGCTAATGTTGATGAAGAAATCCCTGAGGGTTATGGGAGGAGAGCATGTTTTGGCTTTCTATAAAGAGTGGAACGCTACAGCACACTTCTAACACTTTTTTCCTGCTAAGTGTTATGGGTATAAATTCATTGGGAACATGACGCGCAGGGATGGGTCACTCATTATGATGCAGTGTTCAGTGGTAGGGCTGTGGCACAATGTATTTACTACTTTTTCAGATGATGAACACTTAGTTTCCTTTTTTTTTTTTTGCTATGATGCTGTGAATACTCAGGTGAGTGAGTTGCAGTACAAATGTGTAGAAGGTTTTCTAGGGCAGTGCTTTCATAACTTTTTCTGAGTTCTGCCATTTGTAGAAAATAACATTTTTGAAGGCCTTGCAAAGCTGCAGCAGCTGGCTCCACTGCCCAGGCCTTGGCTGCCCCTAAAGCCAAGTGGGTTCGTGTCTCAGCCACACCTGGAAACTCATTTGCCACAGTAGACCGAAAAGCGCTGCCTAAGGTGTACCTTGGGATGGAAAGGCTCATTTGTGCATATATTTAACTTTATTGGATATTGTCAAATTGTTCTTCATGATAGCTATGCCATCTCTCTATCCCAACCAGCAGTGGGTAAGAGTTTTCATTTCCCCAGATCCTTATCGACACTTTAAAATGTTGGCCTTCTATTTTCCACCTGATCCTCTTTTGTTTCTATACCTTGTCTTTTGGTCTTCTGCCATTTATCTGTTGTGCTAATTACATTTTATATTGAGCTATACAAGATATTTAATGTATTCCTTATAATAACCTTTTGATAGTTATGAGTGTTGAAAATATCTGCTCCTGGTCTATAAGTTATTTTTCTACTTTTTTGGATAAATATAAATTCTAGATTGCTATTGTCAACTTTAACAATTTTCTTTTTTTATCTTTTCCAATTTTTATCTTGTCAGAAATCCTGTCCTAGTAATAGAAGGCCATAAAAATGCTTCTATATTTATTACTGAATCTTAAAAAAAAAATTTATTTTTTTTTGTAATACGAAGTGGTAATCTAACTTTATATTTTCTGTTTGGATAATGAATTTCTTCCAGGCCATTTTCTCAATGGTCTTTCTACCCTCATAGATTGGCAGAGACAGCTCTGTCAGAATAGCAAGTGTGTCTTCTGATTTTATTTATCATTTTGATAAGTTTTGATTTTGAAAATAGAACTTCAGAAATAAATAAGCTATAATTCCCCCATTTGTGAATTACAGTCACTGGACTGGAAGGAAGAAGACGTGGATTCTGAACCAGGTGGACAGTAAGTGCCCTGGGACTAACCAGCATTTGATACTCGTGTGTGTGATCCGGGTCAGAAGTGTTGGACTTGTTGGCCTTGAGCACAAATGCAGGTTCTTCCCCTTTGGAATATGTGGTAAAGCACGTAAGGAAGAAAGGGAACGGAAGACCCCGCCTCTGTAAGTGACCCTCGTAGGCAACTGGAGTGCCACTGTGGGAACAGCATGGTCAGAGCTCATTCCTGGTTTGTCTGCGCCCAGAGTAGCAGGGTGCACGGCTCAGAGTCAGGACACGGAGGGAGTGCCCAGGCAGGCATGTGGCTGACACTGGGATGGCGCAGACTCAGCTCCGTAAGATGACCTGTGCTCTTCGACCTTGGGTCTCCCATCTATTGAACAGAGGACATGGACAGGTTATGTTGCATGCCTTTGGGTTTTTAGAGTATGTGGTGTGCAATTATGCATATATTATATGAAATGATATAAATAAGTCACCATAGAACTAATGAGCTGGCTGGTAGCTTTCAGAATCTGTTAGATGACCTTACCTTTGCTCTTTCAAAAATTGGTGCTATTTCATTTTATTATAATAGCTGCATAAAGTAAATGAATATTTGAAATAAATGTCAACTTCATTTTAGAGGGCTTAAAAATACTATCTTCCAAATAAGTTTCATCTATCCTCACGTCATTCCATAATGTAAATTACCCTACAAACCAAAAGGTTCAGTAAAACTCTCTACTGGTAGAAATGTGTTCCATCTTATCGATGTGTTTTCAGCAACACATAGCAAACTTTCAGAGCCCCTTTGTGAGAGAAAATGCTGTAACCTGTGGCACAGGAAATTTTTTGTTGATCTGTATGACTATGGTCACAGAACCCAAAGATAGCTCTTTAGGCTCCTGGCAGAGAAATACAGTGCAGTAGCTAAGAGAACTGATTCTGGAGTCGGATCAGAGATTTGGTGCTCAAGAACCAGGAGAATGGCCCTGTGAAAGTTAATTAACTTCTCTAAGCCTCTGATTATTTTTTTTCTATACAATAACAATAATAAAAGTAATTCACTCATATGGCTGTCAACTTTTAATGAGATAGTACATATAAAATACTAAGCCTTAGGTCATGTAGTCATTGATCAATACTCTTATATCTAGCTGATTATATTATTACTGATCTATTTCTATAATGCTTGATTTATATTTAGTAAATTAAAAATTATTGTACGGAGCTAACCCACGCTGGATTCTTACCCCCTGACTACAGACTTGTCCCAGTTTACTTCCCAATACTCTGAATATCTGTGTACAAAGTTCATATTATTTGCTTATAGCATTTATTGCTCTCAATCAGATTTTACCCTTAAAAAACGATTCCTCTTTTATCATTTTTACATGTAGTGAAAAACTGACACAAAGACAGACAAGTTGATAAAAACCTTTTTCTAATATTCACCTATTTTTGTAAGTAATATAATCCAAAAATACTTTGGGAGGTTCAGTGTCCAAAGACAAATTCTACCTATTGTGTTATAAAAAAAGTTCCATCTCTTATAGAGGGAAAATGTTCTCAAGCCTTTATTATAGTTTTTGTGGCTATGACTCCTCTGTTTCAGGTATCAGCGTAGACAGGTAAGAATTTTCACAGGTGCCTGGGGAGGCTGCTGGATGGGGAGAAGGCGTCTCAGGACTTCTTTGGGAAACAAAGTAGTTACTCGGTTTATATAGCCCCAGATAAAACAAAAGCCAAGAGTGTTGATACTGAAGCCCCAAGTCCCTGGCATGAGTCTCCTTGGTTTTAGCCTGCGTTGGTGGGACTGCCCCCAATAGATCGCCTCTGACTCACCCCATGTGCAGACACTCTTGGCTGTTAATAATCACGCATTTTACTAAACACAGTCAAGTTTGTATTGGGTTTATCCAGCAAGTGAATGTAGATTCTCTGCCAAGAAATTTACTTGATATTTTCCATGCAGGTACCTTTGTTCTAAGCTCTTTTTTTAATATTACATTTTTATAAGAAATTTTTGCCTAGTACTATTTACTTAAAATACATAAAAGACTGCCTATTAAATATTTTTAAATAAAAGATGAATTCCTGATAATTTCTTGAGATTATCAGAAACAGTTTTTTTCTGAACAAGAGATATTCTTTTAAATTTAGGTTCATAAAAATAAAATTTCTACAAATGCAGTGTAAACCTGTGCTCTTCCACGATGGCTAACAGAGCCTTCTCTGATCAGAGATTGGCAGCCTGGAACACATAGAAGAAATTATTGATGATAGAGTGGGTTATTCTCCAAACTTCACATCAAACTAAAAAATGGATCCCTTTCATGAAATATCCCTACTGCTTTTTATTTTTCCTACTATAATTTGTATTAACATTGAAATCCACTTACTTTTCAAGCATATAGGGGTGCATTTAAATAAGAAATTATTCACTTTGTTTTCAGATAAACAAAGTAAAATTGTATGTATGTATGAATGTCCTTAAAAATATTTGGCTTTTAATTTCAAAAACTTTAAAATTGGCCAACCAAAAAAAATTAATGACTTACAGGGGGAATTGGCTGAGAGGTTATTTGTCCCTCTACAGCTTCTCCTACTACACAAACACAAACACACATAGGAATCGTGTAAACGAGTTTCTGACATTTTTGCTTCCATTGTTTACCACTGGTAACTATACCGTTGCTCTTTTTGCTGTCATTTATAGAATTAAACTTTTATTTCACACCTATAGGTTTGATTGAATATTTCTGTGGAAGCTCTCAACCTTCTGAAAGGTGCCCATGATTCAGTTTCCATGACTTTATTTCAATTTTCTTTTTAAAAACTCATAGAGGATCTTGGAACTGTCTTAGAAACAAGTGTTCCTGTTGGGTTAGTTTAAAATCAGAGGACCTCTACTTCTGCATTCACTTTACCTTACACAGGAGGGTAAAAATCATATTTAACAACTGCCCTGGCTGTGACTCAGTTGGTTGGAGTGTCATTCTGTACACAAAAGGCTGCAGGTTCCATCCCTGGTCAGGGCACATACCAAGGTTGTGGGCTCCACCCCTAGTCAGGGCACGTCCAGGAGGCAACTGGTTGATGTTTTTCACACCGATGTCACTGGCTCTGTTGGTCTGTCTCTCTCGTCAATGAAAATATCCTCGGGTGAGAATTAAAACATTTATGTACACACACACACACACACAAACACACACACACACACACAGCTATATAGCATTGCAGCAACCAATCAGAAAGGTCACCCACTGTAACTGTGCAGACAGTTTGTAACCCCTATAATTGTCGGAAGCTGGGGCAAGTTCAGGGCAGCTGATGTGAAGGGAGACTCCTGGGGCTTGGAGCAGTGAGTGTTTGTGGCCCAGTAAGGAAGCGTTTCAGTATTGCAACGACTGGAATGTCCTTGCCTGTGTGCACTGGCTCCGTGTTCCTCACGTCACATCCAGTCCAGGGTAACTTGCCCAGACTGTGATAGGAGAAAGGTGTTTTTAATACTGATGATCACAATAAAAGAAATAGTTACTTCCATGGCTTGAGTTTTTAAAAAAAAATTTTCAAAAAAAAATCTTGAGCCTTATTTTTGGCTGAGTGGCGCTAACCCCGCAGTGCCAACATTAAGACAATTGGAATAAAAGGCCTACTGCGTGCTGGCTCCCATTGTTTCCAGGATGGCATTTCTTGGGAGCACTGACATCTACTGTTCCCTCCCAAGATAGCAATGAACTAAGTAACTTGATTTCACAAGTAGCCTACAAACTTGATTACTTCACCCGGGGGCCTGACTTTACCATTTTTGCAGCACATTAAATTAATCTTAGTCAGGGACCTGGTTTCTTCCAGATTTTCACAACCACTCGAGCAGGTCTGGCTGGGAGGCCAGACATTTTCTTGTATCCTGGCCCAGCTCTGCACAGTACTCTGCTCAGAGGCCCCCTGGGAATAACGCATTTCTGGGAGCAATCTGAGAATTTGCAAGTAATTTTTTAAGACAGCACAAAGCTAATTTTAATAAAAAGAGGGCACAAAGTGAAGCCTAGTCTTTCCCTAATGTGTTTTGACAAAAACAAACAAACAAATAAACAAAATGGTCGCTTTGAATTAAATGGGATTGGAAAGCTCATAAGAAGTAAAAATGAAAACTCACTGAAATCTTTTTAACTGTACACGTTCTGACTTCTGCTGCTCTTTATCAGATCATTTTTTCAATACTTGGGATTTCATGAATATATGCATTTTATTTGTACTTCTGGTGAACCAAGCACTGAGGAATTAAGAATTTGAGAAAGGAGAAAACTCCTTTTAGTAAACTTTGAGTCCTCTCTGCCGCCCTCCTTAACCCTCCATCGCCCACTGCCAATGCCACATTGACATTTAAGAGTGCCCTGTGGGTTGTGTTTCTGCTTTTGATTTTAGTCTAGTGTCATTGGCCAGTAAGTGATTATATTGTTTCTTGTCTGGATCAATTCTGGATGCTTTTCTTGCCAGGTTGCAAACATCTGGGCTTGTGGTCCTGTGTACCTTTGCGATTCCTAGTCATTGTCATCCTAAAAGTCTACTTTGATTTTCATTTAAAAGTTTTGAAGTCTTCCTCTGAAATTCTTGAGTATGGTACTCTCTCTTGTATAGTCTATTGAACATTTGCCACAGGCCCCTTTGGCCCCTTCAGTTTTCAGCCAAAACAAAAAATACAAGGTTATTTCCTTAGTGGTGGGTGTGTCCTATCACAGCTCTGAGAGCCACTACTGGCCCCTGACTCGATTACTGACGCTAGTAATTCTGTACTAGAACCCCTCTATCTCAGTGAGCGGTTTAGAAACATTTACCTGTTGCAGACTTCCTTTTTCTTTCTCTTCTTCTCTTTCTTTCTCCTCCTCCCTCCTTTCCCTCCCTCCCTCCTTTCCTTCCCTCCCTCCTCCCTCCTCCCTCCCTCCCTTCCTTCCTTCCTTCCTTCCTTCCTCTGTCTCTCTCTCATTGTAACACAATTGTTAATCTTGTTTGTCGCGGTTAGAGGAAGAAGGCTGAAGCGCCATCTGCTGGTTCCCCCTTTTTTCACAATACATTTGTGTGGTTTTTTTTAAAAAAAAAAAACAATTATGTGAAAATCAACCATTCCTTAAATCTCTCCACAGTCCAAAACAGAGGTCTCATAAAACGTTTCTTAGAAGAAAACATAAATAAATATGTTGGGTTATAGATGACTGCTAGGTGATGGGGTCAATGACAAATTGATGTATAACCCATCAGAAGGGAGGTGCTATAAATAAATATATTTCTTTAACCAGTCCATTTTTTGGAGCCAAGTTAACCAATTTCTTAGATATAACCCAGATATCCTTCTGGGTTGTAAGTGGAAGATTTATATTCATTTATTTCTTCCTACATTTATTAAACAAATATTTACTTGACATGTGCTATGAGCCAGTCATGTGGGACACATCAGTGAACAAACATTCCTTGTTATTCTGTATCTATCCCAGCAAATGTCCTGCCCACATGGGTTTACGTTTTACTGGGGATACAGCTGTACACAATAAACATGATAAGTCTGTTTAGTGTGATGGAAAAATGGAGAACAGGATAAGGGAGATGGGAAGTGTGCGTTTCAATCTTAATTAGGGAGGTCGGGTTGTCTTCCGTGAGAGATTGCCATTTGAGCCAATAGATGTGAGAAGTAAGAGCTGAGAACATTCCAGGCAGAGGAAGAGCTGTTGCAGAGGCTAGGGAGGCAGCACGCCTGGTGTGCTCAGAAGGAAACCAGTTGGGGGCGGGGCAGAGAGAGGCAGGGAGGCAGGGAACCAGGCCAGCACATATGCTGAAACATTTCTCGTTGCTCTGTCTCCACTCCAGGAAATGGCTGCTCCTGCGTCTCCTTTAATGGTCTTTTCTTGCTTGACATGGTTGTGCATATTCTAGTTTTTCAGTGGAAGTTTCGTACTATTAAGAAGGGCCCTAGTGTAATGGTTAATGTGGCATTTTGCCCCTGTATTAACTTTAGGAGACATTCTAAAGCTTTGGGGGGAAATGAATTCTAACTGTAGCACTGGGGCTGTGATGGAAAAGGCCTGCAGAGGACCACTTATGTCTAACATGGCATTACTATTTTAACAGACATATTTCTTGCTAGACTAATCTGTAAGAAAAGTAAATTCTTTGTTCAAGTCTGTCTTACTAAACTCTGAAGCTGTTTGTACCATTAATGGTGTGACAGATATACCATTTGACTAATCAATTCAACAAAAAAGCCTACTAATTAAGTCAGACAAACAAACTGATTGGCTTTCCCACTCCATGGATCCCCATGGAATCTAATACAATTCAATTAATTTGAAATGGTAAAAGTATAGATTATTTAAAATTTGGACCCCATGGGACATCAAATATTCTCTGTTGTAACGTTTTCATCCCATGGGTGAGGAATTGGAGAGCCAGGGAGGTTTTTCTCAGGTGTGCAATGACCGTTCAATCTATTCTGCGTGTGTCTCAAATGTCTCTCTTATTGAAAATACGTTAACCTCCACAATTCAGAACAGTATCTTTCCACTCCTTTCCTTACAAGAAGACAAGTGAATTTCATAAATTTGCTGGCTATAACCTGTTCCCTTTCTTGCCTCAGACATAGAATGTTTCATCAGTCATTCTCGGAGGACACAGAAGTGATTAAACTGGTGGTGAAAAACAGGAGTCAGGTGACCTGACAATTCAGTTACCAGGTGCTACTGGCAGAGATGTTTGACTTTCTAAGGAAGGTCAGCCTTACCTTGGCTGGTAGATCAGTTGGTTGGAACATCATCCTGTCCACCAAAATGTTGCAGGTTCAATCCCCTGTCAGGGCACATATGTAGGTTGTGGGTTTGATCCCTGGTCAGGGTGCATATGAAAGGCAACTGATTGATGTTTCTCATATCACATTGATTTTTCTGTCATTCTTTCTCTCTCTCCTTATCTCTGTTTCTAAAATCAATAAACACATCCTCAGGTGAGGATTTAAAAAATAATAATAAAGAAAGATCAGCCTCTAAGGACTAGATGTTAACTTTAAAATATAATTACTACAGAATTCTTTTCTTAATCCTTTTGCCATGTTTCTCTTAATACATATCCCTGGGACAAGTGGTCATACAGAGGTGGACTGGCACAGAAGGTATATTAAAAATTCTGTCTGGCTTTATAGATCACTTACAGATGAAACAACCAGTTGGGCCATCATTTGGAATATAAAAACTTGGAGGGAATTCAGGTTCTACATTGTAATCATTTTTGACATTTACATTTCCTAAAGTTGAATAGCTTCTATTGTTCATCCCTTCTCTGGCAGGTTTGACTTTCAGTCTTAGGTCCTATTCTTAACTCCTTATTGTCTGTCATTATCTCTATTTCTATAGGCTGGAGGAGCCTAAAGGAGAGGTTTGATTTGAGTTTTTCCCCCTTTTAGAAAAGTGTGAACAGTCTCCCTTGTGCTGTCAAGTTTACCTGGAGGGGAGCTGGGGCATTTCTGCCAGACCACGGCTTTGTTCTGCAACAGTCAGAGACCCACTTGACTGACAGAGGGGAAAGGGGATGCCAGGCACCTGTGGAGCCCTTTGTAAGGGGTACTCCCTGAAGGTCTTCCTCCTTTCCTCAAGTTGTAAGAATTCTACAACTTGATACTTGCTTATATTTTAGTCCAAGTATGTAAACTCATTCTTAGGCCAAGTAACAATAGCTTTGTGTCATGGATCAATATGGAAATGAATTTACTGTTACTCTCGTCATACTCACGTCTGCTAATTCCTGGAACTATTGCTTTCCTGCCTCCACCTCAGAATTCATTAGATATCTCACAAGGTTGAATTAAAGACTGTTCTTTTGCTTTTGAGCACTTAAAACCATTTTTAAAGACTTTTTTATAAATCTGTTAAAAAGAAGTAAAATATTTGAATAGGATATCTCTTTTTCCCCTAGTATAGTTTTCCTTTTATTCATTGAAACCAATGCAGAATCTTGGGCTGTATTTTGTATCACGTCTTTATCAAAAACTGCAATGTCTATCTTTAAAAGTAGCATCGGCCAAAGCTTGTTATTGGGACAGAATTTCTCTTTGTAGAAGTATTCCAGCTGATAAATGAAGGAATCAAAGAACTTTAATTTCACCATTCTGCAGTCCTAGTGGTTGCTTGGCTATAGGCAATGATATCAATAATTGCTGACTTCACGGAGAAAGGAAGAACCTGAACTATGTTGTTGCTTCTGGTGGGAGTACCCAGTACACCTGTGAAGTGTCCTTGTCAAATTCAGATAGGAATCCGATCAAACCTCTAGGTCTAACTGCCAGTCTGCACTGGAACATGTTAAATGACAGGGATGCGAAATCCAGAATGTGTAAACTCTCCAGGACAAAGAAGCAATTTTCTTCTTCAAGCAAGTTGGTATGGGGGCAGTAGGAAGAGGTGGAGGGGATCCTACAGAGTAAAGAAAGTTGAGTCCCAGCAGCCAGTCATGCGCAGTGCACAGACCTGACTTAGATCCTGTTCTAAACAAAAGGTAAAAACAAATGCTGTGAGACCATAGGGGAAATGAGAATGCAGACCTATTATTTGCTAATATTAAAGAAGTACTGTTAAGATTTTAGTTTGTGAAAATGGTTCTTATAATTAGGTTCTTTTTAAGTGGTATTGATCTTTTAGACATACATGGTGAAAAGATTCATGAGTGAAAGGAAAAAAGTAGTATTGAAGTTGAAACATACATTTAATGTAAATTATGTGAAACTTGTCTCAAAATGATGCTTTTCTTCTCCTGTTAACTTATTTCCTCTGTGTGTTCTCTGCATTACATAAATGATGCAGGAACCCCATCTGATGCAACCTGAGAACGCTTTGTTTTGCTGGCAGTGGCATAGCACATGTGACCAGCCTGACACACAGAGGAAACCATGCAGATAGGATTCTGAGAAGGACCAATTCTGCTTCAGAAAGAATTTTTTGATTTTGATATTTTTTGCTTAATCCATATAAATTCTGTTTTCAAATATATGATTTAAATCATATACTTAATATCTCATATGTAATACTAAATATTGATAATTGATGTAAATCCTCACAACTCCACAGCACTGTAGAATATCACATCATTAAACAGGCTAGCCAGCAACAAGCATCCAGCCAATATTTGTTAAGTGAATAAGTAAAATTTCTCATAGTTGCTTAGATTTTTTGCCAAAATAAAAGAATATTATAATCTTTATACGTTCCTCTTGTTCAGTAATTACACGTGATTAAAGTATTTTATAGGATTTTTAAGATTAATCATATAATATATTAGTGTTTAATACTTATGCAGAAAAGCACATAAGACAGAAGAATGTTCTTATATCCTTATTCTTACACTAAGAAACTTTCTTTTCTTTATTTTTAAAATGATATTTTTCTTTATATACTATCAATAGCCACTAGTAAAAAAATTTAAAGTACCAGAAAAGTTCTGATTTCATCACCAGACATAACCACTATTAACATTAAAAAAAAAAAAAAAACTGTACTCATATAAAGCAATTTCCTTACCTTCAAGTTTAGAGACAAAATATCATTGCATATACATTTTCTCTCAAATTTCCTCTTGGTGGTGTTTTTTCTCTAATAAAACAGGAATATCTGAGCTTTTTAGAAAGTGGAACTCCTCCATCCAGTGAAATCGACAATCAGTACATTGTACCATTTCCAGTAACATCGGTGCAGCTTAAAAAGAGGGGCTTACTTTTAAATTTTTTAAAATTTATTTTTGTTTTTATTTTTTGCCCCGAGAACAATGGGCTATTTTAATTTCTAGAAATAGTGAGGTTGGTTTGGTAAGTACTACTTTTAGATGGACCTTGAGATTAGTAATAAGACCTAATTATACCAAGATGCCAAACAAATAAAATATTACTCCTCAGCACTGCTTTCCTTCCCTGAATTGCTCTTAGTGATACTGCTGTATTTTGTCCTTGGCATTGAACAGCTACTAGAACCGAAGCAAGTAATCATGTCTCTTTTACTTTGAACACAGCAAAACTTTTAAAAATATATTTTATTTATTAATTTTTAGACAAAGAGGAAGGGAGGGGGAGAGAGGGGCAGAGAAACATCAATGTTTGGTTGCCTCTGGTATGCCCCACACTGGGGAACCTGGTCCATAACCCAGGCACGTACCCCTTACTGGGAATTGTACCAGCGACCCTCAGGTTCACAGGCTGGTGCTCAGTCCACTGAGCTACACCATCCCGGTCTGAACACAGCAAAACTTTTGAACTCAATCATGTTTCCCTTTAATGATATGAAGACCTGCCCTCTTTGTGTCCTCTCCCTTTTCTTCCTCCTTCTGCCAATGTCCCCTTTCACAAAACACTTCCAATTTTTTTCTGGTCTCAAAGCTAGCATGTGAATAGGAAACGGGCCCCAGAGATGAAATCCATTTTGAGAAGTGAGTTTTCTCTAACAATAAAGGAATTCCATTCCATTGGATAAGATTGCTTGCCTACTTACAGTCCCTCATTTTGCAGCTGGATTTTCCAGAGGATTTCTTTCTCACACCCATAGGGGATGGGGCAGATGTTAATCTCATCATAGTGAGACTTAGTCAGTGCAACTTGGATCAGCTGAAAGAGCTTGTCCTTGACAGACCCTGGACGACAACCAGGACCCCTTACCCAAGTCGTCCGAGTTATAGGTTTGCAGGTTATGCTTGGGGACAGGAGGCCTATGTCCCACACCCATGACCAACTCAGTGTTTCTTGGAGTTCAGTCTGCGGTTGGCTCCCTCTTCCAAGGCAATAACTTTGTAACAGGCTTCCCTGGGCTGCAGAGCCAAGTTGAAGTCCAGCCAAGTCCCCAAATGGCAAAAGCAGACATCATTCAATGGCCTAAGTCTTACTTGTCCTGTCTGCATCCTGGCCTAGATGTTTGTCTACACCCCAGGTCATCACCTGTCACTACCTTTATCCAGATTAGCTTAGTACAGGCCCCAAAACTGTCTGAATGATTCCCTACCTCCTCTGCAGTCTTTGTTCTTTTCTCGTGTTAGCTAGCCTTCTCTTTGCTCAAGACCAAGGGCATGTGATTCTTTAACATAGGCATCTAATTTCCTTCACTATACATGACCTGCTATTTCTCAGTTTTCTGCTTTGTATAACAAATTTTCTTCTTTATGTGATCCACTGTATCGTTACATGTTGGGAGGAGCCAGTGGGACCTCTTCAGTGTTGGTTATTACAAAATCCCAGGCAGGGTGAGGTTGAGCAGAGTAGAAACCTGACTATGTTACAGACTACTTCCATTTTGTTAAATCCCTACTCAGTGCAAACATCTTATATGTCATCTGGAAATATCACAGTAGTCTTTCACAATAAATTATCTGTCTCCCATTTCACAGAACAGAAAACTAGGGTCCTGAGCAGTATGACCTGCATCAGGACTGAACCTGGCTGTGTGGACAGTACCAGTGGAAAAATATTTTCTGGGGGGTGAGGCAGGTCGGCAGCAATGAGGGGTGCTTTTGTGTTTCCATTCACTGACATTGGCCACTTCACCTGGGGTTGGCCTATTTTGTCAGCTTTGTCAGAGTTACCAAGAGAGCGGAGGTCTTTTCCCAGATTACTCTGGCAACATTTTACTTCCCTGTATAGGCCAATCCTCTCCCTCCTGCCTGGAATTTGCTGTAACCCTAGGCTGCATCCTAGCTTGTAAGTGGCAGAGGTGGGACGTAAAGCCTGGTCTTCCTGGTTTCTTTGCTTCTATCATCCGCCAGCACGTAAGATTCATGAGTGTGTGGCCAAATGACCATGGGTAAACTAATTCAATAAACACTGACAGAGTGGCTACACTATACTTTACATCTCTGTATTGTTTTTCAGTTTACAAAGAGTTTCACAGCTATGGTCTCATTAAAATCTCACTCAGAAGCACATGCATGAGATAGGCCAGGGGGCATCATAGCTTACTGGCCTTCCTTCACATAGGTCCTGAGTAGAGTCAGAATACTCCCATCATTTAATGCCAAGTTTATGACAATATATACTCCTCTGTTACTTTTATGAGTCTTTTTGTAACTTTTATTTTTATTGAGGTATAACTGGCATGCAACATTATATTAGTTTTGGGTGTATCTGTGTGTATTTAATATCTGCATGTATTGTAATATGATCACCACAGTAAGTCTAGTTAACATCCGTCACCATACACCGTGATAGAATTCTTTTCGTTGGGATGAGAACTTTTAAGATGTACTCTCTTAGCAACTTTTAAGCATGTATGCAATACAGTATTATTAACTGTAGTCACCATGATATCCCCAGGACTTACTGACTTTATAATGGAAAGTTTACACCTTTTGACGTCCTTTATCCACTGCACCTACCCCTCTACTTCCTCCTCTGGCAGCCACCAGTCTATATCTGTAAGCTTGGCGATAGTGTGTGTGCTCGTTAAAAGCCTCATGTAAGTGAGATTGTATGGTCTTTGTCTCTCTCTGTCTGATTTATTTCACTTATTATGATGCCCTCAAGGTCCATCTATGGTGTCACAAATTGCTAGATTTGTGTCTTTTTAAGGCTGAGTAATATTCCAGTTTGTGTGTGTTCGTGTGCACATGTATCATGATTTCTTCATCTATTCTGTTGATGGACACTTTGGTAGTTTCCACACTTTGGCTGTTATAAATAATGCCTTAATGAATGTAGGGGTCTATGTATCTTTTTGAATTAGTGTTTTTGTTTTCTTTCAATAAATACCCAAAAGTGGAATGCTGGGTCATATGGTAATTATGTCTTCAATGTTCTGAGGAGCCTCCTTACTGACTTCCATGATGGCTGTAGGGTTTACATTGCCACCAACAGGGCACAAGGGGTCCCTTTCTCCACATTCTCATTGACGCTTGTCATCTGTCATCTTTTCGATAGTAGTCATTCTAACAGTCATGTAATATGACTGTTAGATATCTCGTTGTGGTTTCAAATGTCGTTTCCCTGGCGATTAGTGACATTGAACATTCTGGGTGTGTGCGCCTGTTGGCCATCTCTGTCTTGCATTATTGGGTTTTGCTTAGATGATGCTATTGTCAAGCCTGGGAATAAGAAAAAAAAGGTGGAAGTGGGAGAGGGTTCCTTAGTAGGTACAATTTTAAAACAAGGAGATGACCACTTATGTGAAGCTTTCTCCACCTGTAGCTCTCTGGATGGCATTAGCAGCCCACATTAGAGGTAGAAAAGGAAATCTTTCTTCTGACAAGACTGTAATGATATCATATTTCCTAAAATTATAGTAAGAAATTTATGTTAAATTATATAAAGGGATCTCTAATGCTTCATCGAGGTGATGCCACTGGCACTGGGTCTTGGTGAATCAGAATTACCCAAAGCAAAAGGGGGAGAGGAGGCAAGAGCTTCCTTCAGGGGGTGGGGGTTGCGGGTGGGAAGAAGAGCCACACTCAGAAGGGTGATGGAGAATGGAAGTTCCGGGATGGTGAGTGAGAACAGCAGGAGCGAAGCGGGAGGTGGAGGTGGGGCTGAAGCCCCTGGAAGATTCTATGTGAGAGGTTATATAATCACAGAAATGAATGAGGGTAATGACACAGTGGGAAGGACTGAGTGATGGAGGAGGAAAGCCGAGAGATGGGGTACTAATGTTTTTTCAGTTCAGGCTTTAATGCCCTCATAATAAATCTGTTCGTCAAAAGCATGAGGGAAAGTGAGTGGTGTCTTCAGTGTATCTTCTGGAAAGAGAAAGAGCTAGCAATCAGCATTTTTACATTCTTTCAAGTGAGAAGGACAGTTTTTCCACTGAGCATGGTTTCGTATTCAAATGAAAACCTCAGAGTCAAAGGATTTGATTATTTGATGGCTCATTGAAAAAAAATAATACATTGTTATTAGGCAGAGATGGAAAGTGGCTCATTCATTCAGCAAAGCAGTGTGAGATAACATCAGACTCCCAGCTCCGCCCCTTGCCACGTGGCCTCACATGTGTGCACAGTGGTGAGGAAGACTGGTGAAGAAGTCTGAGGCTTGTGTGAAGATCTCTGCCAGGTGCCCTTTAAGTGAAATGCCTATGTTCTTTTCGTATTTTCTTTCTTCATTTAGTAGATTTCTTTGCCATTTTAGAAAGCATTTTTTACCGTGAATATACACGTAAGATAAAATATCTCAACAGCATTTCTTATGTAGTCATGTGAGTACTGTCAGTGTGGTTAGTAGGAGAGATTGGTCTTACTCATTAGCAGGGGTAGTATTGGTATGCTAATGAACAAAAGACCACAATGCTGCCAGTGGAGGACCAGAGCCACAATTTCAGTGACATGCTTTTATTTGCTTATTCTTAGGAAATCGGAATGATTATTCCCATATTCAGGGGTTGAGACAGAAGTTCAAAACTTTAGTTGTATTTCTGCTTGGGAAAACAGCATAGATCTAAAATTAGTCTTATAAGACTACAGATATGTGCCCGGCCAAGTTTCATGTGGGACTTTAGAGTTCATGAAGTTAAATAGTTCGAAGTAGCACTGTACAAAGCAAATAGAAAATACACTCTTAAACATTTCTTTCTGTTTTATTTGGTAAGATATCAAAATCATTTAAGAAATGTATCTCCATTTTTATGATAATGATACTTTGAATATGTTGGCATCATAAAATATGTTAAATATTAAAATATTAGCATGAAAGTATTTTTAAAAGGGGTTTATTTAGTAGATATTATATTTGTTACATCAAATCAAAACACTCCTTTTTTGTGAAGTAAATTCCTGATTATTAGCTACAGATTTATACATTTATAGTTGGTAGTTATGTGTGGCAATGACTAGTGTAAAAGCTATGGTGATACAGAACTTTTTAAATGGATGCTCATTATTGAGTTACTTATTTTTTTATGCAGCTGCATAAATTTGAATTAAGTTTTAATGAAATAAAATTAGATACAGCATAGTCCCACCATTTGGAAAAGCTGGATTATGACCTGTAGTCCCTTCTGTATTGAAACTAGCCACTCACTTTCAAAGGAAAAAAGAGAAAAGAAGCATCTTCTGATTTATTCCTGGGTAAATCAGCCTCAAATCTTACAGAGAATTCAGGTGACACCAATTATTTTAGCCTTAGTTACTCAACGACCAATTCTGAGACCACTGATTGTGTTCTAGGCACATTACAGCTTCATCACTGTAACACCTAATGGGGGAATTACTGGCACAAAGTTTTACATGGTAGGTTCAAAAGGGCCAACTCATCATTGGAGGGAAGGCGGGAGAGGGGCTCAGCAGCCCCAGCCTCCTTATCCGCCGACACAGTACCCTCCACGTGGAGTGGTTCGGGGAAGGAGTGGTGGAGCTGTCAAAAACATCTCTCATCATCAGACGTTTGTGCAGAGTTTCCTTGAAGTTAGAAAATAAAAGCAAAAAGAGAACTTTATCTTGCAGAGAGACCATCCACCATCACCCTCATCTGTTACCCCAAACTTTTTGCATACTATTGGTAAACAAATAGTTAACTATGGTATAATTGGAACTATTCCTAGAAAATAAAGCCATCTGGCAGCACCAGTGTACAGAATATGGTTCCATGGGCTAGTTTCTTGAGATTTAAATACATTTTCCTGATAAATGGCACTGACTAGTAAGTGATAAGGGACAGAGAATTAAACCAGGAGAAAAGCCTAGTTTTCTGTTGGAAAACTATGAATGTTAGCTGAAGCAAAACATGCCCTTCTTACAGAATTACAGACATGTAGATCTAGGAGGACCCTTGACCATCATTTGGTCAAACCTCCTCATCTTACTAGTAAGATTTTTTTCTCACTTTTCTTTCTGTGCTGGAGAAAACAAAAGAAGTTCTTCCTCAAGTAGACAGAGGGTAAAACCACTCCCTCAGTCCAGTGTCTGCATAGAGTAGGGCCCAACTGCAGTGGACACAGGGTCCCTTTGCTGGTTCTATGTGCCCTTTCACACACATCCTAGGCACTTGTGAATCTCTTTGGAGGGCTGTCCTCCCACCCCTGGGACCACTTTGCATCCCAGGGAGCAGTGTGTGGGTGGGGGGAGTGCCATCCAGTGGCTGGCTGGTGAGTGGTGTAAAGGCCAGCTTCTTGCCGCGAATTGGGGCAGACTCTCAGATAATTTACACTCCAGTACTTTCCTGCCTGAAATTGCATGCTCTTCAGCTTCCCACTCCCTTACTGGTTTCTCCCTGGATCACTGCCTTTAAAGAAGTCACCTGGGCTCGTATCTTGGTGTCTGCTTCTGGGGCACCTGATCTGGACACTAGGAAATGTCTGTGGCATGAAGGAAGGAATGGCACTCTAATACCTGCCTGAGAGAGAGACAAATGATGTGACACGTGGCTGAAGGAAAGCTGCTGTTTTCCCCTTTACTTGATGAGTTAGTCACTATTGTTTTCATACAGCTCTGGACATAATTACAAAAACTTAGGTCTTTCAGAAAATAACTTGGAGAACACAAGATAATGTGCGAATGTCTTAAAATGTGTATACATGGCAAGTACAAATGGAAATGCAGACACACAAACACGTAATTTGTGAGAAACCATGATATTTCATTGACACTCGTCCTCTTAAATTGACATTTAACACTGCACTCATAACTTAGAAAGGAAAACCAACCTCGTTTTTTAAGACAGGCAAGTATATTAGTCCTAGATGTTTGTAGATACCTGGGCAGGGAAATTCATATAATTCAGAGTCTGGGACTGGACTACTCCCAACATTAGAATTTTTTCAAGGTGGTTTTGTCACCAAAACAAACATCTCATGAAATGAGAACGTGGAAGGTTATTGCAGACATGGCGAGAATCCTGTTTTCAGAGGAAATTAGAACAGCAGCAGGTACATACATATTCTAATTTGTGTTACCACAAACTCTTAGGATATCTTTTATTTTCTTAATTAAAGTGATAAGCTCGTGTGGCACAGCGCTGGCTGGGAATGGTCCACAGCAAACTGGAAACCAGGGCCCACACCCTGGCTGTTTGGCCCTCATAGGTGTTCATGGTGCCGTGTTCAACTGTTTTGTCGTGCATATCCCTCACATGTGCCATGGGCCCATGAATAATGCCATTTTGTCCAGTGTCGTCTTGTTAAAATTGATGAGCTGCTATAGGAACTTAACTCTTATTTATACCGATGGACCTATTGGTAAAATTGGTTGCATTATATGTCATTTTGTCACAGTTCCAAGAACCTACCAACCGCATTAAATGAGGATGATGTATATTTGAATCCTCTCTGCCACTGGACTGCAGTGTCTTAGGGCACATGCCACACATATAGTCTGGTTCTCATCAAGTGTGTCTCGGCTGGCCCCTAGAGAGGCACATCATAAAAACTTGAGATACAGTGAGTTGTTGATATATAACTGCCGCTTTAAAATAGAAACGTATGTTCTCTATGGGATTCAGAAGCGAAGAATGACAAAGATGCACATTTCTAAATCCATGTTCCCCTTCTTTCTCCCTCTGTCCTGAGAATTCTGATTGCTTTCTGTGTCTTTTACTCAAGACTTGAACTAGAGTTCCACCCCACAGCACTTCCTCAGCCTAGACTGTGTAAGCACCAGGAAGTATTTCTTGCCCTTGGTAGATCCCTTACCAGAGGTAGTGATAACATCTGCATAAATCCATAATAGGGATGGATCAACCCCTGTGTAAAATATACTGATGCCTTATTTTGGAAGTTTTTCTCTACTGGTTTTATTTTATTTTTTTTTCTCTAAGCACACAAAAACAACCATAAAGATGTTTATACAAAATATTTTGGGCTCTCTTTTTAAGATAATGGTGATATATATTTTATGATTTTTTTCTTTGGAGGTTAATAATTAAAGGACATGTTTCAAAGCATAGTAAGAAGAACTTGCCTTCAGGGGAGGAGAGAGAATGGTATCACTAAACTGCCTATGGCACTTGATATGTAGTCACTCATTTAATTCTCATGATCAGCGTATGCAGTGGATTATTACCATCATCCTCATTTCACAGAAGAAGGAACTCTGGGACAGAAAGAGGTCAAGGAAGTCACCCCTGTTACTCAGCCAACATCTGAGCACAAACCTGTCTCCATGTCACCGTGTGCCTACCCACTGTACTGGACAGGCTTGTGGATGTAGAAAAAGGATAGGAAACGGAGCAATTTTACTTTCAAATTCATGGCTGTCAGTGTTTGCTTTGGCGAGGGAAAGAAGTGCATTGAATTTGTCTGTGAAACCTTAAAATAATTTTTTT